>JBBPLT010000025.1:0-140690 GCA_038089955.1 Strobilomyces dryophilus | reverse complement strand
GTTTACAAAACATGATAGAGAGGAGAGATAAAATGAATAGTCTATCACCAAGCTTCAATATATGACTCACCTCCTTTGATTTCCATAATAAGATAGGTGGTAATAACAGAATCATCAGCATAATATTTCTATCACCATGCTTCAATATATAACACACCTCCTATACATATTTTCACAATAGGACATAGAGCAGCAATTAAATGATTAGCAACACCATACATTAATATACTTACCAACTATTATTCACATAGAGAACATAGAACAGATATGGAATGATCAGTATTATGATCACACCTCAATGCTTTAAGGTACAACTCACACTCTATTATTTCCAAAGTGAGACAGGGAGGAAGAAATAGAAAACATAATCAGCATCACGATCTCATTACTTGTTCTAATATACAACTCACCCTCTGTTATTTCTGTTACGCGGATGCGTAGAACTTAGCAGCGTTCCGTCACAAGTGGAACGAAGACTTTAGAGATCTCGCGTCGTCTGACCAGGGACGAGCGGTGGCTAAGAACTAGGCTTGGATTGCGTAGAACTAGCTTAGAGCTACAAGTACAGGTCGTCAGGTATTTATACGTTCTGGATGGAGATGGGAACTACGAGGGCCAAAAGGAGAGATACCCTAGAGGAGTAAACGGACGTCCGTGTGGAAGATGCGGAAAGGGTTTAACAAAAGGAGAACGGATGTGGAAGGGCGACGGGCTCCGGCTGGAAGGATCAGAAACGGAACTCGGTGTTAGTACAAGGTCAACAAGGCAGCTGCGGAAAGCGAAATGAAAGAAGAAATAAACAGGCGGCATGTACTGCAGACGTCTAAAGGGGTCGATTGTTGAGGAACCGTGCGAACTCCTGCCAGAAGAAGGCTTGCTCTTCTGGAGAGATTGTAACAATTTCCATAGTAGAATAGGAAGCATGAAATGAAATGATTAGTATTATGATTCTGCCATCATGCTGTAATACACAACTTACCCTCTGTTATTTGTACAGCAAAACAAAAAAGTTGAAATAAAATGATTACCATGATGACTCAGCCATATTGCTCTAATGTATAACTTACCAACTATCATTTCCATAGTAGAACAGGAAACAAATATAGAATAATCAGTAATAAAATTCAACCATTATACTTCAACTCACCTTCTACCATTTGCACAATAGAATAGGGAGTAGAAACAGACTTATCAGCATTATAGCTTCACCATCATATTCTATGCACAACTTACCTCCTATTATTATCATAGCAAGACAGCAAGACAAAGAAGATAGATGGAATAATTAGTATTATGACACCACTACCATATTATAATGTACAACTTACCTCCTATTATTTTATAGTAGATTTGAAAGCATAGATTGAACAATCAGCATTATAATCCAATTACCATGCATCAATGCATAACTCACCTCCTATCATTTCCACAGATGGACAATCAGCATCATGGCTTTACTAGCATACTTCAATACACAGCTTACCTCCTATTATTTCCACAGTAGGACATGGAACAAATTAGTATTATGATCTCACCACCATTACATACTAATGCACAATTTACAAGCTATCATTTCCATAGTAAGATAGAGAAAAGAGATAGAATGATCAGCACCATAACTCCATTATCATAATTCAATGTATAACTTACCAACTATCATTTCCATACAAGCAGAGATAAAATAATCATTATCATGGTTCTGACATATTTAAATATACAACTCACCACCTATTATGTTCATAGAACAAGGTGCAAAAATGCAATGGTCAGCATGATAATTCCACCACCATACATCAATGCATAACTTACTGCCTATCATGTTCATAGCAGAACAAAAGATATAGATCAAATGGTTAGTATTATGGTTCAATCACCATACTCAAATAGACAACATACCTTCTAAGATATCCAGAGATAAAGATCAAGAGAATAATTATCATCATGATCCAATCACTATATTACAATAAACAACTTACCCTCTATTAATGCCATGCAGGACAAGATATAGATATAAAATAATCAGCATCATAATTCTACCATACTCCAATATACAACTTACTGCCTATTATTTCATAGTAGATTAAAGAACAATAATGTAATAATCAGCATTATGCTTTACTACTATTCTATAATAGATAACTCACTTTCTACCACATCCATAGCAGAATATGGAGTAAGAGATTAAATAATTAGCATTATAATTCCACTGTTATAATGCACAACTGACCTCCTATTATTTTCATAGCAGGATAAAGTAATTGGATGATCAGAATTATGATCCTACTTGAATGCACAACTCACCAACTGCCAATTCCATAGTAGAACAAAAGTAATAAAATGATTAGTATTATGACTCTACTACCATACCATGATGTACAACTCACCCCCTATCATGTCCACATCAAAACAGAAAGTAGAGATGAAAAGATCAGCCAAATGATTCTGTTATTATATTTCAATACACAACACACCCTCTGTGATTTCCATAATAGAACAGAGAGAAAGAGATGAAATAATTAGTATCACAGCCACATTATCATGGTCAATGCACAACTCACTTCCTATCATTTTCACAGCAGAATAGACAACAAAAGTCAATTGATCAGTATTGTAACTTCACTGCCATATTTTAAAGCACAACTTACCAACTATTATGTTTACAGTAGAAAAGAATAAAGATATAACAATCAGCATAATGACACCATCATGCTTTAATGCACAACTCACCAACTATAATTTCCATAGCAAGACAGAGAGCACAGGAGAAATGATCAGTATCAGGACCCTACTACAGTATTTCAATAAACTTACTCCCTATTATTTTCATAACAAAAAAAAAAGAGATGGAATAGTCAATATTAGAATTCCATCATCATGCTTCAATTCAAACTTACCTTCTATCATTTCCATAGAGATGGGATGATTAGCACCATGATCCCACTATATTCCAATATACAACTCACTTCCTATGATTTCATGGAGAAGAAAAATGGAATGATTAATGTTATGACTTCACTACTATGTCCAAATACACAGTTTACCTCCTATCATTTCCATAGTAGAATATGGTACAAAAAATACAATGATTAGCACCATGACCTACTATCATATTCTAATGCATAACTCACCTTCTACAATGTCCACAGCAGGATATGGAGTAGAAATGAAATTATCAGCATCATGGCTTCAACCAGCATGCTTCAATGCATAGCTCACTTTCTGTTATTTTCATAGCAAGACAGAAACAAAGTAGATGTCATGATCCCCATATCCTACATCAATACATAACTCACCTCCTAGTATTCACATAATAGGACATAGAGCAATGATAGAATAATTAGCAATGTCATCACACTATCATGCTCCAATACAGAACCTACCAGCTATTAATTCCATATCATGACAAAGAAATTTGAGAATAATCAGTATCATAACCCTACTACCATACTCCAATGCACAACTCACCCCCTATTATTGCCACAGCAAGATATGGAGGAGAAGTGTAATGATTAGCACTATGACCCTATCACCATGCCCTAATATACAACTCACCAACTATTATTTGCACAATAGAACAAGAAGTAGAGAATGTATTATTAGCATCATGATATCATATCCAGCCATATTACAATGCACAACTCACATCCTATTATTTCCAGAGCAGAACAGGGAATTATCAGCATCATGATCACCCAACTACATTGTAATGTACAACTCACTAACTATCATTTTAACAAGAAAAGATGCAATTATTAGTATCATAATTTCACCACCATGCTCAATGAACAACTCACTGCCTATCATTTTCCAGCAGAACAGTGAACAAATATGGAATATTAGCATCATGACCCTACCATCATCTGCACTGTACAACCCACCACCTGTCATTTCCACAGCAGGAGACAAAAGAGAAATGAAATCATTATCACAATGAGTCCATTGTCATGCTTCAATATATAACTCACTGTCTATTATTTCCATAGAGAACAGTAAGCAGACATAGAGTGATCAGCACTACAACCATAGCACCATATCAAAATGCACCACTTACTGCCTAGTGAGATAAGCAGCAGAGATTAGATGATTAACATCATGACTTCATGATTATCCTGTAATGTACAACTCACCACCTATTATTTCCACAATAGAATAGAAAGGAGACATGAAATAATCAACATGATAATCTCATCACCATGCTGCAATGCACAACTCACAAACTATAGTTTTCACAGGTGGACAGAGTGCAAAATGGAATAATCAATATCATGGCTTCAACACCATGCCACAATGTGCAACTTACCATCTATAATTTAGGCATGGGGTAGTAATGGAATGATCAATGTTATAATACAAATATAATACTCCAGTGTATGACTCACCTCCTATTATTTTGACAGCAAAACAGAAAGCCAAAATAAAATGATCAGAATCATGATACTATCATCATACTCTGATGCACAACTCACCAACTATCATTTTCACAGCAGGACAGAGGGCAGACATAGAATGATCAGTATTATAATCTACCACCATGCTCCAATATATAACTCACCCTTTATCATGCCCATAGTGGAACAGCAAGAAAAAATAGATAGATGAATCAGCATCATGACCTTACCATCACATTCCAATGCATAACTTACCTCCTATTATTTCCATAACAGGAAAACAGCAGTGATAGGATAATCAGTATAACTCTACCCTACAATACACCAGGACAGCACATACCACCTATTATTCCACCACAGGACAAAGAAAAGAGATGAATTGATCAGCATCATGACCCTATTACTATGCTTCAATGTCCAACTTACAAACTATTATTGCCATAGTAGGACAGAAATAGATGAAATAATGAGCATCTTAACTTCTTTATTATGCTCTAATGTATAACTCACCCCCTATTATTTCCATAACAGAACAAAGAGACAAATTTAATGTTTAGCATCATACAGCCACTACCATATCTCAATGCTCAACTCACTTTCTATTATTTTCATAGCAGGATATAAAAAACAGGTGCAATGATTAGCCATCACCATGCCCAAATATGAAACTCACCCCCTATTATTTCCACAATAGGGAACAGATATGAAACAATCAGTGTCTTAATACCACCACCATGCTTCAATGCCCAACTCACCAACTATTATTTTTGTAGGAGAATGGAAAGCAAAAATGCAATGATTAGCATCATAATCTCACCTCTATGCTCAATGTACAACTTACTGACTATCATTTCCACAATGGGACAGGGAGCAGAGATGGAACATTAGTATCATAACCTCATCCACCACCATGGTTCAATAGGCATCTTACCTCCTATTATTTCCACAGATGAACAAGGAGTTAGTATTATGATCTCACCATCATGTATAATACATAACTCACTTGCTGTTATTTCCACAGGAAGATAAAAAGCAAAATATTCAGTATCATGATTCATGCTCCAATATACAACATACCCCCTATTCATTTCCATAGCAGGACAAAGAATGATGGAACAATCAGTATGATAACCCTACCACCATGTGTCAACATGCAACTTACCAGCTGATATATCCATATGAGGACATGAAACAAAGATATAAGTGCATTATAAACTCATCACCCTGCTTCAATAAACAACTCACCCTCTGTCATTTCCAAAACAGAATGAGAATCAAGGATCAGCATCACAATCCCACCATGATACTTCAATAGCACAACTCACCACCTATTGTTTCCACAGCAGAATGGGAAGCAAACAATGGAATAATGAGCATTATGACTTCTTTACCTTACTCCAATGTGCAACTCACCCCCTATGATTTACACAACAAGATAGGAACAAAAAATGGGATGATCAATATTATGACCTCAATACCATGCTCCAATATATGACTCACCAACTATTATTTCCACAAGACAGGGAGCAAAGATTGAATGGTCAGCATGATTCTACCATCATACTCCAATATACAACTCACTGCCTATCATTTCCACAGCAGGCCAGGCAGCAGAAATGAAATGATCAGCATCATGACTCTATCACCATACTCCAATGTATAACTCACCCCCTATCATTTCCACAAGGAGTAGAAAAGAAATAATCAGTATTTTGCCACCATTGCCATGCATCAATGCATACAACTCACCTTCTATCATTTCCACAGTAGGATAGGGAGCATGGATCAGCATTGTAATGCTACCATTGTGTCCAACAAAACTCACCTCCTATCATTTACACAGCAGAACAGTGAAATGAAATGAAATGATTAGCATCATGATCTTACCATCATAATCCAATGCCAAACTCACCCTCTATAATTTGCACATCAAGACAAGGAGCCAGAGATAGAGCAATTAGCATCATGAGATAAGCTCCAATACATAACTCACCCTCTATCATTGCCATGGTAGGACAAGGAGCCAGAGATGTAATAATTAACATCCTAATCCATCCACCATACTCCAATGTACAACTCACCCTCTATCATTTCCAAAGCAGGACAGGAGCAAAGATAGAGTAATCAGCATCATGACCCCCACCACTATGTTCCAATGCACAGCTCACCAACTATGTGCCATGTTCACAAGAGGACAAGGAAAAAAATTGGAGTGATCAGCATCTTGACCCCTTTCAATGCACAACTCACCTCCTGCCATTTCAACAACAGGATAGAGAAGAGATAAGGAATGATCATCATAACTCTACCACCATGCTCTAATGCATAACTCACCCTCTATCATTCCCACAGTAGTGTAGGGAGTAAGAGATAAAATGACCATTATCATGACTGTGGCACCATGTTCCAATGTACAACTCACCTCCTAATTTCCACAGCAGGAAGCAAAAATGGCATCATCATCATGACCCCACCACCATGCTTTAATGTACCACTCACCTCCTACCATTTCCACAGCAGGACATAGAAGAGAAATGACATGATCAGTATCATAATCAGAACACCATGCTTTAATATATAGCTCACCCCCTATGATTTTCACAGCAAGACAGGAAGGAATGATCAGCCATCATGACCCCACTACCATGTTCTAATACACAACTCACAAACTGTGATTTCCACAGAGCCAATGAGTGCATATCAAATGATTATTTCTAGTCTGTGTAATTCAAAACTTACCTCCTATGATTTTCAAGGTGAAGGATATAATCAAACTCATCAGTGCCAGGGTATACATTCCATGTTCTATCTTACCTGGTGATGGGGAAACCATTTCGCAAGTCTTTCAAGTCCTAGTTCAGTCACATTTGTTGTTGGCAACTGCCTGTGGAATACAATATCTGTATCCCTGATCAATCTGAAAATGCTTATCAGCATATTACAGCAGGATGATATATAGCTTTGAATTACTCTTGAACAGCAAACTTCACACAAAGCAAGATGTTAGCCTGCTTGGCCGAGATCAGTAATACTTGTAATGCTTCCTCATCCAGGGCGATTGCCGTCATTTCTAGGAGTTCGCTGCACCCTTCGGTAGACTTGTGCATGGCTAGCATCCCACGTGAAATAGAATTTTTAATGTATAAGCAATCAACACATCACAAACCTTTCATTCGGACACTGAATTTCGGAGCATACTCCAGTTGTGAGAGTCGACCCCATACATTAGCTCGATTGAAGACTTCTTCGATGAGTGCCTCAGCCTTGGATAACCGTTCTTGTATTGGCAATCCTCGATCGGAAGGCGCTAATTTACCCAGCGCTACAGCTCGCAGCGCATCAAACTTGGTGAATAGCACCACCACAGGAACTAAGCATATGACATCAGTGCGTTATCACGAGTCTAGAGCACTCACCTTGTCCAGGATCACATTCGTCGAAGAACTTTTCCTCCGAACGCTGGATGGCTCGCTCAAGTTTATCCATCGGGATGCAATACCTGGCTAAACGTGACTCAAAGAAGGTAATATAACTTTCTTACCCACCAAATCGCGTGTAGACGTTTCTTGAGGTGAGTAGTCTTCGCACGATCTGCGATGAACTTCTTCATTTGCAAGAATTCCTCTTCGCTGCCAGCCTCAAAGCCCTGCGAATCGTGGAAGACAAATTCGTCGTTGCTCCGGAAAACGAGTTCGTGCTCGATGTTGTGGAGGCCGCGCTAACGAGCGCCCGGACCTCCGTCAGCGTCATATCATAACGTGATAAAGCGCTCATCCCCCTGGATCCCTCGACTTGCGATGGGTCCACCTGATCGTGCACGTCAACACGCATCATCCCCCGATCTGGATTCATACTTTTTTTCCCTCGCCATCGTGGATCTCTGGATCTTCCGTGGAGTCGCAGATCCTGCGAAGAATGGTCGTCTTGCCCGCATTAGCACGCCCGACGATGAGGATCCTGAAGCGCCCGAATTTCTCGCGGATGTTCTCGAACTCCTCCTGGGTGTTTTTCCCCGACATTCTGCGAGGGCAGACGGGAGGGGGTGCGCAGTTCAGAGGCAAGGGTTCGTGGGCGGTGGGGAGTGCGGAGGCACGGTGGAGCACGGCGGACAGACCCTTATCGACGAGCAAATCAAGGGAACGCCCGCTGTCCGCAAACTTCCGGGTGCGATCACTACCTTGGTGTGAAATGAAGCAATGTGCGCGACTATACAACCAATCGGAGGCTGTTGATATGTATGAGATCGAGTAGGGAAGGTGTGTGCTCACGATGACACCTGCTCCAATTCGAAACGTTCGCTGGGACTGGTCCCTCCTTCGCTTCGTCAGCCTCGTCTCCGTCCATATCCTCAAAGCGATAAGCGAGCGACATCGATGACGCTGGGCAGACCAACGGGCTACATATCGTCAGCACGACCAAGACCCGCTGAGCGAAAGGAGAGGCGCACGTACGCCCGTGACGACCCAAGCGCCAATTCGGATCCAAGAAGACGGTTTCTCGCCGTACGTCTTCTCCATGGGGTCTGGCATGGATCGGGTCGTCAGCCAGCAACGCTCGTCGATCGTCAACAGACGAGACGTGTCATACCTCGGTGACACACGCCGCCGCCCCGGGTCCTCTCTCTTCCACGACGAACCCGCTCGTGCTACGTACGCCTGCGACGGGCGAGCCGTATGTTTTGGCTTCGAGCTTGTCGAGGTCCATCGCGGCGTGTCGTCTCCGCGCCCGAGCGTCGTCGACGAACCTGCGCGACACATATCGTCGGACATCTCTGTCGCTAAGCCACGTCAGCAGTCGACGGTCTGAAGTCGCCATCTACGCATGTAGCACGTCCCGTCGGTACATCCTCAGCTATGGCGAACGAGTCGTGTTTTGACCTTGTCTTGCCCGGTTTTGTGAACATGCTGAAACTCGGGAGCGGCTGAAACGCGGCTGCACCAACGAATGTTCTGCTCCTCGTATGACCGTGACGGACGTTCTCTGCCACAGTGTGAGGAGCTCGTCGTATTCTCCACTACGAGCGACCAGTAAAGCCTACCTCCTGAGTCTTGAATCTCGTGACGTCTTAGTAGACTCTTATTAAGCTTCCAATTATTGGCATGACGGTCCTTCGGACGCCTCGGCGCTGGCGCCGGCGTCGCACGCGGCACATGGTAAGGGTATGCATCCACGTACCGTCGACGCTGACCGACGTCAAACTCGAAAGCATAGATGGAGCGCACTCGACGCGTACGTTCGCCATTGTCGCGCCGCGCATCACCCACCCCCTCGTCCACGCCCGTGACCATCTATGATATATCCCCCCACACCTACAAGCATACAGGCGCCTGGCAGCAGCGACTCAGACGGACGTGACGAACAACTGATACGGCTCCCGATCCTCCCCCCTCGCCTTCCTCTCCCGTCTCTCCGCCCTCCGCTCCCTCTTCTCCGCACGCCTCTCGGAGCGTCTCTCCCGCCTCGCCGCGCGTCGCGCGTGCTTGTCCGACCGGAATCCGTGTTGTTCGCGGTCGTGACCACCACGACTACGATCGTCCTCCGACGAGTCGCTGCTCGATGAATCGTCCCGCCGACGCAGCCCCTGCGCCATGCGCGTCTGGTGCGCGTCCCCGACGGGCGCAGCGCCGATCCGACCGCTCAGTCTCTCCGACGCCTGGCACAACACCACCTCCATCCCCCTCGGGCCGAAAAAGTACTGCCAGCGCGCGTGAGCGAGCGCGAGAAGCAAGAGAGAGGACCACCCACGTGATTCCAGTGATCCACCACGTCCCCCGCCGCCTGTCTGTTCTTGTGCTTCATCTTCTTCTCGATGAGGTTCGTCGCGATGAAGCCCGCTGCGCGCGCGATCAGTCCCCCGGGGCCAGCGTCGGTCGAAGAGAGACAAAGGTGGGAACGCACTGATGAAACTCATGCCCGTGACCATCGGGATGACGTTGGACCGGATCCGTTGCGCGGGCGAGAGCCCCGCCGCCTTCTTGACGTCCGCCAAGAACCTATGGGGCACCTTGGTCAGCCCCAGCCCCCCGACCCGACGCGGCGCGACTCACCGCTTCCAATCTTCCTCCATGATGTCGTGCGTCGCGAACGGGTGCGGGTTCATCGCGCACGGCGGCGGAAGCTCCGGGAATCCGTTACCGAGCGACGCGTCGTTGGAAATGAGACACATGGGCGGGAAGGCGCCGTACGCCAGGACGTTGGCCGGCGGGGGGGCGCGGCTCCACATCGGGGGCGGGCCCTTGTTGCCGAAGAAGTTCCCGAGGGACATCATCAGTCCGCTCTGCGCGGTGGGGCCGGACGGTCCGGGCGCCGGCGAGGAAGAGGATGGGGTGGTGGTGGTGGGTTCCGCCGACCAGACGTGGTAGGGACTGGAAGCGCGGACGGGCGGGGAAAGGTATGTCTCTTGGGCGTTCTTGGCGTCGTGGGTTGATCCGTCCGGCGGGTGCGTCCGTGCGTAGGTGTAATCGGGAGGGGGCCCCCCGGGAGGATAATACGCCGGCGCGTCGTGCGCAGGCGGGGGTGGGCCTGGAGGGGCGTGATATTCGCCGGGCGCGCCGTCGCGCGAGGCACACGGGGTCTGCGCAGCCGGGGACAACCAGCTGGACTGAGCGCCCTTGTCGTTGGGGTATTGGGCCATATCGATCTGTGCGATCGGAATCGACAGGATTATATAGCAAGCGTGGGTGCATCGCCCTAAGGCGCTGGCCGTGACTGATGGTGGCGATGCGTCGGTCCGCGGGGCGAGGCAGAGGCGGTACGGCGCTACCATCAACATCGTGGCGGCGTAGTGATACATGCATTTCAACGCGGGGGCCCGAAGGGAATGCATCAATGAAAACAACGTGTGTCATCAAACGGGAGAAGAAAAGGGTGCACAGCGTGGACGAAAAGGGGTGGAAATGTATCGTATGTGGCATGCAAGAGGGGGGTGCGAAGCGTACGAAGACCATACATGAGTGATCAGAAGAGAAGCCATCCGTGATCCATACAGATGTGGTGTGGTTGCAGGGCGCGCATGGGAATATGACGAGTTCGATGAAAAATAATAGATACAGCTGATGCAAACGACTTGGCGGCAAGTGAGGACGGGCGGACGGAGGTGGGGACGGACATACAGGTGGAGTGGCCTCTTTCAGGCCCTGGAAAACCCGAGGAAACGAAGGAAGCAACGCAACACTGGGGAAACACATGAAAAGGGGTCGATCGGCGAGTGGAGCGCGCTCACGTTGACTAGCAACTATGCAACAATAGAGCACGAAAGAACAGATCTGGGCGGGGACGCGAATCGGGTTCCTCGCTCGCTGCAGCTAACGGGAGCGAGTCGAGGCGGGAGAGTCAGGGAGGGACGCGTTGGGGAGATTTGTGTGTCAAGCGGGCACTCACAACCGGTGGACGCGGAGGACCGTCTGAGACGGGGGCGGGCTTTGCGGCATCGACGGGGAGTCGATCGAAGGGCCCGAGGGGGAGGGAGTGGGCCTGTTTGAGAGGAATCGGGTCGTCCTGGGGAAGTTGTTTGCGCTCGGGCCAGCGTGCGCGTGCGGGGTCATCGCCGGCGTCGCTCCCGTCGCTGCGCTCTTCGGAGGAGGACTGGTGGACACCGGGGATGCGACTGCGACGTTTGACGAGGGCGGGGGGCACGGGTGGCTCGCGCACGTTGGCGGCGCGCAGTTTGGGGTGTGCTCTGAACCTGGGGAGCGGGGGCTGGGTGAGGGGGAAGGACTTGGATACGTGGATGGGCCAGGGGGGCAGCTGTGGGTGGGGATGGGAGTAGGGGGTGATGGCGACGGAGAGGGGGAGAAACTGGTCGGTCGGGGAGCCCTGGGCGGGGGGAAAGGGATACTCGAAGCGGGGCGCGCCGAGATCGAAGGGGGTGCCCATGATCTGGGCGGGGTGAGCTCGGGGACGGGCGGGGACGGGGACGAGCGGACGGACCTCGCTGGACGAGCTGCTGTGGCCCGAGTCTGAGTGGTGGTCGTTTGGGAAGAGCATGATTTGGCCGGGCGCGAGGCTGACAAGCCGGTCTTTGAACGCAACGCCCATCGTCCTTATGGCTGGTCTCCTGGCCGCCTTCTGGCTCGCCCTCCTCGGCTTCTTCGCCGGCCTCTTCCCCAAGAAGCCGGACCCGCTCCTCCCCGTCCCCGTCACCGCCCCGGCCCCGTCCCCGAAGATCCCCCCCGCGAGCCCCTTCCCGCCCATCTCCCTCTCGGGCCTCTTCGCGACCCCCGCCAGCCCTGAGCCCATCCTCGACGAGCCCCTCCCCTCGCCCTGGAGCCCCGTCCCAAAGTCCCCGCGCAAGGACGTCTGGATGTCCGTCGACGGCCTCCTCGTCGACGCTGCCGGCCCCGTGATCGACGACCCAACCGTCTCCTCGCTCGGCACCGTCCTCGACAGCCCGCCCGCGGCCCCAAGGCTCGACGTCCTCCGAGAACGCGACCAGAACCGCCCCGCAGCCACCCCTCGCAGGCGCCGCGACACGCTCCCCTCGGTCACACACAGCGCACGCTCCGTCAAGCGTCTCTCGACCCCGCTCACAAAGCTCGAGGGCTCGGCCCACGTGCGCAGCGCGACCTCGATCTCGTCCATGGCGTACGAACTCGGCATGGGTCTGTTTGCCGACGGTCGGAGCATGTCTGCCCTGGGCAGCTGGATGTCCGCGTTCGACCACCCCAGTGCCACCCTTGTTCACGCGACCCCGCACCAGGACGCGGTGGTCGGTTGAGTGTCTCGTACAATACCGTCTTTTGTCTCTCTCCTCTCTGAAATGCACGACGTGTCCGTAGCGCCCTGCCTCGTGTCCAGATCTGATATGATGCAGCTCAAAAGACTGCCGCCACTGATCCGATAGCACGATAATCCCGGTCGCACCCTGATAACGCGCACCCTGCCTCGTGCCCCGACACGATTCAACCCCCGTTCGATGCCGCCTCGCATCGACCCTGCCTATCTCCCTTCCGTTGCGCCCGTCCCATAACAGCAAGCAACGTGTTTCCGTGCGTCTCTCGCTCTCGCAGACGTTCGCACGCCGTCGTGATCCGACCTTTCTTGCGTTCGTCAGAACTAGATAGTAGTGCTGTCACATGTCGCACATGAGATCGATCCGGACCCGAAGAGCGTGTCGCACGAGGGAACCCCCCTGGAAGCATGTCCGGGGCCCGGTGCATGTCCACGGACCGTCCAATCTCCGCTGAAATGTAGTAAACGGCGTCCTGACGCTGCGGGGCCGTAGTGACCACCGGGGCCGTGCTCCTATTATCTAATTTTTGGTTCTCGGATCCTTCCGAGACCCCTGGAATCGACCCATCATGTTCTCCGCACTCTTGTGAGTACCCCTCCCCGCCCCTCCAGCCTGGTCTGGTCCTCAACTACGTTCGCAGCAACTCCTCCACCGCCCATTCGAAAGCCCCCAACTTTTACCCTGTCTCTGGCTTCGAGCCGAAGACGTCCGCCTCTGACCTCTTTGGCGACCTGCAGCAGACTGACTTGGAGTGGACCTGTGCGGGTGGTTTCGTCACCGAGACGCAGACGTTTTACCACTTCCTCGAGGATGAGACCATGCTCATGTGTCAAGTCATTCATTCGTCCGTCGGGCAAGTCCCCCTCTTCTTTCCCCCGTCCCTCTCGTTGTGACCAATCCACAGCATGTGGTATCCGACCATCCAGTTCACGTGCAAGATATACAACCCCACCACCAAGGAGACCACCTGGCGGTCCGTTCACGTCAACAACTTTGTCACCCCTCCCCCGGGTCTCGACAAACGCTCCTGCAAGGCTGACCAGTTCTCCGTCTCCTGCCTGCCCACCTCGGACCCCGCCTTCCCAGAGAAGTACGTCATCCGTGCCACCCTGTCCGAGGACCTCCAGGTCTCCCTCGACGTTTCCCGCCCTGCCTCGGTCCCAGGCTTCAAAGTCGGCCAGGGCCCCAAAGGCGGCTTCTCCTACTTTGGCTCGGACGTGAACAAGCCCGAGGGTTACGTCGTCCACCGCTTCTGGCCTCACACCTGCGCCCGGGGTCAGATCGTACACGCAGGCAAAGCCTCGACCATCTCCGGCATCGGCATGATGGTCCACGCCATCCAAGGCATGCGTCCCAACTTGGTCGCCTCCCGATGGAACTTTGGCACCTTTCAGAGCGCTACGCACGGCGGGGTCGCTGCGGTCCAGATGGAGTTCACCACGCTCGACACGCACGGGCGACATGGCCCAGGTTCGGGTGGGGTCACCGTCAACGTCGGCGCCCTCGTCCTGGGTGGCAAGCTCGCCGTCGTGACGGCCGAGACCCGATGGCCGGACGAAGTCCCCGAAGAGTCGGCGCCCGTAATGTCGCGCGTGACGCACGTCGAGCCGGTGCACGACCCAGATACGGGCTATCGCACGCCGACCGCGCTCGATTTTCGGTGGGCGGGGCCGTCGATGGGGAGCGTGCCCCAGGGGACGATTGGCGCGTCAGTCTACGTGGACGTGGGCGATCTGACCGCGCCAAAAGGCTTGATCGAAAAGGTGGACGTGTTGGCGGAGATTCCGCGGGTGATCAAGACGATGGTCAACTACGTCGCCGGGACCAAGCCGTACATTTATCAGGTGGGCCGCCGTGTGCGTCGGTTCGGCCGCGAAGCGTTGCTGACCCCTCCCCTCCTCGGTGATCGCAGTGGCAGAACAGGACCAAGATGGTCGTGCGCGGCGAGGACGAGGTCTTTGGACTGTCGGATGGACTGGAGATTGAGGGCGTCTTTTACAACGAAGCGTCCTTCATTTCTTAGTGTGTGGGCGCTACGACTTGTTCATTTATTACGGTCCGCGAGGGGAACGACAGGTGTCAAAATGCACAATGTTTCTCATGTCGGCAATCGCCGGAGTTTCACAGCAACGTGCCGTAAGAATCAGCCTGCTCCAAGTTCAACAAATACTCAGGTTCAACTCAGGCTCGCAGAAGTAGACCACGACGTGATGAACGCTGATATCCAGATGTGCACTTGCGGCAAGTACTTCAACAGGCAGGCATTCTGAAGGGCCGTCCGTCATGATACATAGCTTTGTGAGCGTCATGCAATGTATCCCTATACATATATACAATTGCACAGATGATGATTGGATCATGCCGACGACCGTGACGTACACATCCCTTGTTCAAATTATGACCCGCCGGCGGGTCATGTGCAGTTCTATCTTTCTGTTTTTCTTCCCCACTCCTTTCACTGACATGTCCACGTCTTATCGACGACGGGACAGTGTCGACTCAATTACTAGTAGGGATGGCTCACCATCTGCTGAGGATGCACCCCTCCTGCCTAGGTACAGTCACGTCCGTTGTCACCACCCAAGTCGTCCAACTGATTCCATCCTAGGTTCTCCATCGAGAGTCTGGAGTCACTCTCCCCAGAGCCCTCCATTCATGACGCGGTCCTCACGCCCGAGGCGTCTGCAAACTTTTTCAGTCGGCTCTGGTTTCTTTGGTCGAACCCCTTGCTGTCGCTCGGCTATACTCGCCCCCTGGAAGTTCCAGACTTGTACAGACTCCCTGACGAGCGCTCCTCGGCACGGATGGCATTTGCCATCCTCACATCTTTCGAACGTCGCCACCGAGAGGCTGCGACGTACAACGAGCGACTAGCGAACGGCGAGATCGCTCCCGGTATGCGATCGCTCTGGTGGTCCCTTCGTGGCATCCGCGCCGAACGGGAGCATGCTTGGAGGGTCGAGGACGGGAAACGCAAAGCCAGCCTCGTCCTCGCCATCAACGATAGCATAAAATGGCGGTTTTGGTCCGCTGGGGTGTTAAAGCTCATCAGCGACACTGCACGCATCACTTCCCCTCTGGTGGCCAAGGTGCGCGTTTCTCCGTTTGCTTTGGATTACACGTAGTCATCGCTCGCGCAGGCCATCATCGTCTTTGCTACGGAATCCCACGCGGGGTATGTCGCTGGTACCCCAACGCCACCCGTCGAGAGAGGCATTGGACTTTGTTTCGCTCTCTTCGCTCTACAGCTCATCGCGTCGTGGTGTAACCAACACCACATCTATCGTAGTATGACCTGTGGTACTCTCGTGCGCGGCGGTCTCATTACTGCGATCTATTCCAAAGCCCTTTCCATGTCTCCTCGCGCCCGCGCACGGATGACGGGCGGCAAGCTGATAAGCAACATATCCACCGACGTATCTGGCATCAACTCCTGTTTGGCCAATTTCCACATGTCTTGGACTGTACCCATCCAACTCGGCATCTGTCTCGTCTTGCTCCTCATCAACCTTGGTCCGAGTGCGCTGGCAGGTTTTGCGCTTCTCGTCGTCACAATACCGATAAAGACGGTGACGGTGAAACGTCTTTTCTCCGTCCGGAAGCAGAGTATGGGCTGGACCGACAAGCGTTCCAAGTTACTCCATGAGATGCTGAGCGGCATCAGAGTGATCAAGTTCTTCTCGTGGGAGGTGCCCTTTCTAAAGCGAATCTCGGAATACCGCACGCTCGAAACAGGGTAAGCTGCGTTCCATGCTCTTCGTCGTCGTCGTCCTGACTTGGCCCGTCCTCTCAGCTACATTCGAACTTTGTCCATGCTTCGGGCCGGCTTGACCGCCTTCTCCGCCTCCCTGCCGACGCTAGCTGCCATGATCGCGTTCATTACCTACTCGTTGACGGGTCATCCTCTGACCGCGGCCAACGTTTTCTCTTCCCTCATTTTGTTCCGACTCATGAAACTGCCTCTCAGGTTTTTCCGTGGGTGACCTCGCGCCCCTCGAAAATCAAACCAGCTGACGCCATACAGCTACGTCACTCAGCTTCATCGCCGATGCTCTCGTCGCGTGCGAACGCCTCCACGACGTCTTTGAAGCCGAAATGTCGGCCGGGACGCTGGTGATTCACGACGGTTTAGACGTGGCTGTCTGTATAGACGGCGCAGAGTTCACCTGGGACGGTCCCCCGCCCAAAGCCGAGGATTCCAAGGCGACGAGCGCTCAGAGGGGCAAGCGCAGGAAGACGAAACCAGAGACGCCGCCTGAGGATTCACCCGTCGACGAAGCCGACGTATTCAGACTCAGAGGCATCGACATGAAGATCCCTCGCGGGGAGCTCGTCGCCGTCGTCGGGGCCATCGGGGCGGGCAAAACCTCGTTGCTTCAGGGCATCATCGGCGAGATGAGGCGGACTCGCGGCGCCGTCGAGTTTGGCGGCTCGGTTGCCTACTGTGCCCAGACGGCCTGGATCCAGGTACGTTTTATTTTTATTTTTCTGTTCAGGTCGTCGTGCTAGACGACTCACGCCTCGACTCAGAACGCTTCGATCCGCGAGAACGTCTGTTTCGGACGGCCGTTCGAGGAGAAGAGATACTGGAAGGCCGTCCGTGATTCTTGTCTCGAAGCGGACCTGGAGATGCTCCCAAACTACGATCTGACCGAGGTCGGGGAGAAAGGCATATCTCTTTCGGGAGGTCAGAAGCAACGCGTGAACATCTGCCGGGCCATCTACTCTGATGCGGACATCATGATCTTTGACGTTCGTCCTCGTCTCTCTCGGCCTGGTTCGGCACATCTTCTTGACGCGTGTTTCTTTTCCAGGATCCATTTTCTGCGCTCGACGCACACGTCGGAGAGGCCGTGTTCTCCAACGTCCTCAAACGTAGTACGGCGGGCAAGACACGGATCCTCGTGACCCATGCGTTGCACTTTCTTCACGAAGTCGACCACATCTATACGCTCATCGACGGCAGAATCGCCGAACACGGCGACTTTCGTGCGTTGATGGCTGCCAACGGCGCGTTCTGCAAGTTCGTGGACGAGTTTGGTCTGCCGCGGAAGAACGCTGCCGTGAAAGCCAAAGGAAAAGAGAAGGCCGAAACGGACCACGACGAGAAGAAAGTGGACGACGTCGGCGCCCAACGGAAAGGAATGATGCAAGACGAAGAGCGGCGCACCGGGGCCATCACGTTTTCGGTCTATCGCCAATACCTGTCTGCTGGAAACGGGATGGTCCTAGTACCGATTCTGTTGTTGACGCTCGCCGTGATGCAGGGCTGGAACATCGTGTCCTCGTACTGGTGCGCTCGCTTCGGCTTCGTCTCGTGTAGGTCCTCACGCTTCCGTGGTCAGGCTCGTCTACTGGTCGGAAAGGAGATGGAATTATTCTCAGGGCTTCTACGTATGTGATGTCACGTCCGTTCCTGATGGCAGCGTCTCAGGCAGGGCTTGCAGATGGGCATCTACGCCGCCCTCAACGTTTCGCAAGCGTTGTCCGTGTTCTTCGTGGGGGTCTCCTTTGCAATAATGACATGTAACACATCGCGAGAATTACACGAAGTGAGTCCGTTCCGACTGTCTTGTGAAAGCATGTCCTCACCGCCGTCAGAGAGCCATCACTCGCGTCCTGCGTGCCCCCATGAGATTCTTTGAGACGACCGTGAGTAGAACGTGCCGTGTTTCCAGTCGACGTGGTCCATATCTATCTCTGACAGCCTCTCGGACGCATCATGAATTGCTTTGCCAAGGGTATGTCTCGCGAATTCCTCGTCGCCCTCGCTAAGCTGTTCCACAGACGTAGACACCATCAACAATCGTCTCGGTGATGCTTTGCGCATGGTGAGCATCACCGGCGCCGACATCGCTGGCGCTGTCATTTTCATATCCATCATCTTGCCTTGGTTTGTGTTCGTTGCGGCTTTCTTCTTGATGTGTTATTTCAGCCTAGTATCGTACTATCAAGCGACCGCGAGAGAGTTGATTGTACGTTCCTGATCCTACATTCTGTCCTGAAGGTTGATCCGATTTGCAGCGGCTCGGTATGCATGTGCTCGAACTCGGGTTTTCGGCTGGTTCGGCTGACGATCGACTTCAGATGCCATCTTGCGTGGTTCTTTATATGCTCATTTCTCCGAGTCGTTGTCAGGATTGACTACCATTTCCGCGTACGGTGAGAGGGATCGGTTTAAGAGAGAAAACGTCGAGCTCGTCGACATCGAAAATCGGTGAGTCGCGATTGGCAGACGGATCGTTGCAGACTCTGATCAGAAGACTGGCAGCGCGTTGTGGATGAACGTGGCAAATCAGGTGAAGCGAAGCTGACCGCTAGTTACTGCTGGTCGACCGTTGATCTGTCTGAACAGCGCTGGCTGGGCATGCGCTTGGACATCCTCGGAGCGATCCTCTCCTTCACTGTGGCCATTTTGACTGTCGGGACCCGCTTCAGCATTTCGTCTGGGCAGACCGGTCTGGTTCTGGCCTACGTCATCACGGTGCAACAGGTGGGCACACACCTGGACGCGTCGCGACGTGAAAGAACTGACGTGCCGTTGCAGTCCTTTGGGATCATGGTTCGTCAGGTTGCTGACGTGGAGAACAGCATGAGCGCTGTGGAACGAATCGTCTACTACGCCAACGAGGTCGAGCAGGAGGGTCCTTACGAGGTCGAGGATGGCCCAGCTCCTGCCTCCTGGCCCTCTAAAGGACGAATCGTCATGAAAGACGTTTTCATGAAGTATCGACCCGAGCTACCCGACGTGCTCAGAGGCTTGAGCATGGACGTTGCGCCAGGCGAAAAGATCGGCATCGTTGGCAGGTAGTGGGCGATCACCTTGCTACTGTGACTCCGTCGTTGACACGCCGACTAGGACGGGAGCTGGGAAATCGTCGATCATGACGGCTCTCTATCGTCTCGTGGAACTCTCGTCTGGAAGCATCCAGATCGACGGCATCGATATCTCGAGAGTGGGACTGGACCAACTGCGGAAGGGGCTCGCGATCATTCCGCAAGACTCCGTGAGTGTTGTCCGAGGGGTTTTTGAGACGCGGCGTTGACCCACCTTGTTCCACCAGTTCCTTTGTAAAGCCACTGAATTTTCGAACGCGACGCTTTACTCATGTTTTTCTAGTCTCTGGTACTCTTAGGTCTAACCTAGACCCGTTCGGTTTGTTCGATGATGCTCGGCTCTGGGACGCTCTTAGGCGGGCGCACCTTGTCAACACGGACGACGTCCAGTGCGCTTCGCCCCAAACGATGACCCAAGGCGACGCCCATGTCGTTGGGGGTCGTTTCAATCTAGATACCTCGATTGCCATCGAAGGCAGCAACTTGTCAGTCGGACAGGTAACGGTTCTACCCCTTTTCTGTGGTCTTCTTACCGTTGATCGATCTGCAGCGATCGCTGGTGTCGCTGGCGCGAGCTCTGGTGCACGAAACCAAGATCCTGATCCTCGACGAAGCCACAGGTATGCCTCTCCCCCGCTCCTGCCTTCCGGTCGATGCCTCAGCTCACGTTTTTGGCAGCGTCTGTGGACTACGAGACGGACGCCAAGATCCAAAAAACGATCGCGACCGAGTTCGAGGATCGTACGATCCTCTGCATTGCGCGTCAGTGCCGTCCATGTCTCTGGTCGTTTTTCTGAACTGACCCCCTCGGCACAGATCGTCTGCGCACCATCTTGTCCTTTGACCGAATCTGCGTCCTCGACGCGGGCGTGATCGCCGTACGTGTTCGATTCCTCGACTCTGTTCGAGCGCTCGCTGAGAGAGAGGATTCGTCTTAGGAATTCGATACTCCGAGCGACTTGTTCGACGTTCCAGGCGGCATATTCCGCGGAATGTGCGACAAGTCCTTGATCACGCGCCAAGACGTACTCTCTGCGTCGAAACAAAATCGATCGCGGTCGTGACCCGCCCGGGCCCCGTAGACGCACTGCAACACGCTCGTTAAGCCACTCTCTTTCGAACGCTAGTCGTATTCTTTATTCTTTCTTGTTATCGACTCGAAGACAGCATAGCTGGACACGCTCGTTCTCTCCTTTCTTGGACGCCCTATATTATCTTTCTATACGTGAACATCGAGGCCGCGTGGCGTGCCCACTCTAATTCCATCACTTTCAACCCCAGGCTCGTGTATCCTTTTCCCCCACCAAACTGATTGATGCGGTCCCGAATCACCTCTAATGACGGTTCGTGAGTCGGTGTGGCCTTGACTAGGCTCGGCGTGGAGCATGAACATAAAGGTTGATGATCAACTAAGTGAGCAATGTGGTCAAGCACACTGTTGCTGCGAGTGGGTCTCGTCCATCGATCGACGCCTGCGCTTCTGGCCACAGTACTGTCCCCCTTCCTCAACCCAGCGAGGATACTAGTTTCAGGATTGCAAAATGAGAGGCCCGAGGTTCTGCTGTCTACCGCTCCTTCTGGCATATTCAGTGACTCGGACTTGAACGCTTCCGACTCCATCGCCAGAACTACGAGATCTCTGAGATCTCGTCTCATCACGTATCGTACATCAAGAAGCACATTCAATACTCACACGCACTTTCGAGAAGGCCCGTACGACGATTCACGGTGTCACCTCCATCATGGTCCTCACCAGGTACAGTGATCGGACTTCCTTTTCGCCTTGTTATCGAAAGCATCAATCAGACGCTCTTTCATACGGTCGTCATTGGGAAGAATCTCCATATTTTTTACGATCGGAGCGGCTCTTCGTGAAAAGTACTCTCTCTGATACTATATTTTCGTCGTTTTGTCGCTTCTCCCTCGTTCGTCGGGCCTAGGTGCATCAGGCCCGACAAGCAAGGCAGAAAGATGGCCAGTCCATCCGAAATTTCAAGCACCACTGTGAGCGCACTCGTAGAATTTGGTGGGATGAGAGGGCCAATGAAGGATCTGACGCTGCTTGACATTGAAGGACCGCACGATGCGCATCATGACGCACGAGCTTCGATTTATGTTGCGGCAAAGGATACGGAACTTTCACTCTCTGAGTCGGAAACATGGATGTCGTGAAGGGTACGGTTACACTGCGGACAAATGATATGCGTGATGCTCGAAGGAACGCCGGTCGACTGCGGCCCGAAACGGGCTTCAATAGAGCCGCGCGCGCGCTTCATTTCGCGTCTCTCCTCATCACGATGATATGCTAATCTTTCACGTTTTCACACTAGCGTAATGTGACCTGTAACGGCAACGCTCAATTGTCGGGGACCTTCGTCAAGATTTCAAGGACGAAGACAGTCGTCGATATTGGAATAGCCATCAAGAATCCTGCGACGTGGCTGCCCATACTCTCAAACTTTACAAGCCCAAGCATCCCCTAGTAACCGAACCCTACGAAGAGAATCTCGTCAAATTCATCATATCGGAGAACGGGGAACTCTTGAAGACGGGGGCCAAGGAGTTCTCTCGTGTATTCCGAGTAGGGACCGGAACGCTCTCCATAGCGCCTTTGTAGCAGCGTCGGTCATCGCTCACATCGAACAAGACGCCTGGCAACTGCCTAAAACCCCCCTCCCGTGATGCAAGGGGTTTTACCTCCAATTTCAAGCCTACGTCGTCCTAATTGGATTCTCCATCCACCATCACGTTCAAGATTATTTCCGAGTTACTCCATGGTAGAGGTTCTGACCGGTTCCTTTACATGGCCGAGACGACTGAGGGCAGCAAGGAAAAGGATATTGTCGTCAAGTTTGCAAAGAGTTACTCAGACGAAGCTGCATAAGTTTTGTGGACAGGCACCGAAGCTGCTGGGCTTTCAGAGGCTTCCCAGAAGCTTCTTCGACGTTGCCATGGAGTTTGTTGAGGACATCCCCAGTTCCAAAATCAAGAGTGGATGGGAAAAGCAGCTGGAGGATCTCGTCAAATCTTTCCACGCTAAGGATCCACGGAGACCTGCGAAGGTCGAACGTCATCATCTCCGAGGAAAATAAGGTGATGGTAATCGACTTTGACTGGGCAGGGAAAGAGGGGGACGTGTATTACCCAAGTGAGAGTGAGTTTGACGATCAATTGATGGAGGGCCGAAAGAACGGTGATCTGGAGATCACCACTGGCAAAGACGACGATTTCCGGGTAATGTGCAAGACGTTGCGCCCGATACGTTGCGGTTACTGCACCCGATGACGATGACTCATTGTAGATACTTGTACTCTGAACGTGGATCGGTTTGTAGCATCATGACGCCCCGAAACTTGTCGAGCTATCAGCGAAACACTCAGTCTTTGTCGACCGCGTCTACACGTCTCCTGGTTCTCCATCATGATCTGAGTTAGTGCTCATGCAGCAAGTAACAAAGCAGGTTTTAAAATCTGCTGAGTGACTTACTCAGACTGTAGTCTAATTTCAATGATCTGGACTGCATGTCCAGCTGTCTGAGCCCCATGATGATGCTGGCCAGCTAGCCGGGTCGACATAGGCGGGTACGCTGGGCCGACCTCTCTCCACTCAGTCGATCGGATCGCACACACCAAGCCAAGTTCCGTGCTTTCAAGAGCTACTAGGCGTCGAGGTCATACTAGTGGCCGTGTCCGCAAACGAGGCTCTCGGGTCATGCAGCACTCTGACGGATCGTCTGCATGCGTTCGTCGGAGCGGGGAACGAAACAACACGCAAACTCGACGGGGCGGCTGCACAGGCGTCAGTCTCTATCGCGACGACGAACGACGACGTACATGGCGAGGCCGGACGTGAACCGCTTCTGGACGTCGATCTCCTCGCCATTAGCATCCCGCGCCTTGGTGATGCGGAACGCGGCGAGGATGGAGACGGCAGCGGTCCACGCGAACGCTTCAGAGGCAAACCGGCCGGGGCCTGCCAACGGTGATGTGAATGGGCGAGGACGCATCAGAGGTGGACGAGGACGCACAGATCCGCCGACCGAATCCAAAGGTGGGGTTCGCGGACATGGGCGGGCCGTCTTTGAGCGTACCTGATTCGGTGAGGAAGCGTTCGGGCTGGAAGGACTCAGCGTCGGTGAATTGATCCGGATCTCTGTTCATCGCCCTGGGTGGTCGTTAGTTCAAACCAGATACGCAGAAATGGTAGGGCATCGTCTCACCAAGCATTGAAGAGGATGGTCGTACCTGCAGACAAACGGATCAGCTGTGCTAACCGAGCTAGAGCGGCATGCGCGCACGCACCCTTGGGTATCCGACATCCCTCGTACACGTCGTCCCCCGACGTTGCGTGCGGTATTCCTGTCCGCCGGAAGCAATCGATCAGAGTCGCTGAGGTCCGAGCTTCCAAATACCCGCGCACGCACCCAACGGCACCAGCGGAGCCCACCTCCCTAGCTCCCTCAGGAGGGCGTCCATGTACGGGAGTGTCGCCCGGTCCCCGAAGTCGGGCAACCGTTCGTGGCCGAGGACCCCATCGATCTCGGCCTGGGCTTTCGCCTGTACCTCAGGGTACAGTACCATCGCGAGAGCAAATGTGAGGAGCGTCGATGAGCTCTTTTCCGTCCCTGTCAGCCCGCAAGAGGAAGAAGGGGTAGGGACACAGTGCGCACCGTCTCGAAACCAGCTAGTGCGGTCCAGCCGCGTCAGCCTTGTCGTGCCAGAGTTCATTCAATGCTAAGTTGGACCCACCGAGAAACACCGTCGCAGCTGCTTCCTTGAGGGTGAGTTCTTGATCGTGTAGATCATCCGTCTGGTCCAGCTGTGTCAAACAATCGGCCACCATAGACGGCGCGGCGGTCCCTCTCGCCTGTCGGAGTACCATCAGTAGGTGCGGTCGTGTACGCCAAGCGAAACATTCTCACCATTTCAGCCTTGACCCAGTCGAACGGCACGTCGAGAACCTCCCTGGCGAGCTTCCTCGAAAGCGCCGCGTCTCGACATACACCCGCTCCCGGGAACCACTCGGGTAGCTTCATGACTGGTGACGACAAATTTCGGGGGCGAACGACGGAAACCGAATGCGAATACGCACCAAAGGGAAACGTAGTTAAAACGGCACTCCGCTCAGGCGAGAGCCGTGTGAGCAGGTCCACCAACGACATGACGGTCGTCAGTATCGGGTCATCCCGCGGCGTCGTCTCGTACCCGTACGCCAGCGCCATCACGTTCGAGGCGATGTAACTGCCGGTCTCTGTCAGCACCGCCTGAATTTTGAACCGGGCGGTTCGACGACAGAGGAAACGAAACGAAGCGCTGACCTCTTGAGGTGCAGCTCGAAGTGCGCCGGCGCGTCCAGCAGATTCACGAGGAGCGTGCGCACACGCTGTAAGTACACTTCTCGGTTGCGCGCTTCGGACTCGGCACGGAAAGCGTGCTGGAAGTGCTTCCGGTGAAGTCGCCACTTGTCGCCGTAGGGCAGCACCACCGTCGTGCCGCCCGTGCCGAATCTGGACGGTGACCGTTTAGCCCGCGACGTCCCCGCACGTGAACAAGAAAAGAGACACGACGTACGCGCTACTCAAATCCCTCATGAACGCCGGCCGATCCGAGTACAGCCCAGAACGCTGATCGAGCAGCGCCCGCGCCACCTTCTCCGAATTGAGGATGATGAAGCTCCGACCAAGCAGGCGCACGTGTAGCAGGTCGCCTGCGACGATTAGGCACGAAGGTACACCTGTCGTTGCGACGACCCACCGTATTGTTGTCGCCATGCTGTATACGTCAACCAGGGGGCAGCCGCGTTCACTTGGTGCAGGTTACCAATGAGCGGGAGAGGTTTGGGGCCTGGTAGATTTGACAGGTCACGAGAATCTCTGTCTTGACGAGGAACGAACAACCACAGCAGAACTGCAGCAACGCCAGCCGAGAGGAAGAGTGGTTGACGAATGACATGGTCCTCGTAGAGGGTATAGAGTGGAGCAAGAGAGGTAAACTGGGTAATCATTTGAAGGTTT
The DNA here is from genome assembly GCA_038089955.1 of Strobilomyces dryophilus. Taxonomy (NCBI): domain Eukaryota; kingdom Fungi; phylum Basidiomycota; class Agaricomycetes; order Boletales; family Boletaceae; genus Strobilomyces; species Strobilomyces dryophilus. Next base: position 114,721 of record JBBPLT010000025.1, on the reverse strand, counting down.
TCTTCACGAGCCTCTCAGTTGACACGTAGTGGTGTTTTCTGTTTTATCTTTGGGAACACATACATTTATGTAATCGGTTACGCGCCAGCGATGCAACTGTCATCACTAAGCTATGTAATAGAGTTCGCAGAGGTGATGTCATGTAAGTACAGCCTGTCTGTCCGAACTGGTCAGTCCAAACATGGGGGTGTGAGATATTCAGCAGGCATGATACTATCAGTTTGGCACCTACCCCCAGTTCGGCATTACATTGCACACACGAGTTTTTAAAGTCTGCACAGTTGAACGAGCGAAAACGAGGGTGTAGTCGTTGAGATCGTGCAGTTTTCGGTCACCGTGGTCACCGAGTGTCGAATCGGAGTTTTAATGTTGCATCACTGTTAAGTCGAAAGCGAGTCTCCGGACCCAGAGTATGAGCTCTGAATGGAGCGAGCAACTCCGTGATGGGACTCACAACGCAACTTCAATGGCTAAACTGGCAGTGAATGATCACTGATCAGCAAATTGTAAATTTGTCGATCCGCTCACGTCCTACAAGCAAAAAGACGACCTTGAGCTGACGACTCGCCACGATTAAGTGCGCTCTTTCGTACTGACCACGTAGTATGTACTTCAAACACACCATCATGATGCCAGCGAAGCAAGCAATGTCTCATCATTCGAGCCGATCGCGGCGGCGCCAGTGCTGCCGCAGTTTTCCACCTTGACGCGTATTACTCACGTTCAGACGCTGATCGAGAAGCATTCTCTTTCGGATGTGTTTCATTATGTAACTTACCCTCGATCAATCATTCTGGAAATAGCTCGCACATCCGTGGTAATATGTGACCGCTATGTATGGAAACCAGAACGCTGGTGCTCATTCGGCACAAGGTTTTTAGACTCAGCACGTTCGGCACGAAGGAAGGCGAAACGTCTTTCTGTGATCGATCACCCAGTTGGCCGACGGGCCAGTGGCGATTTGATGTATATGTACCTCGCGTGGATTATCACGACTGGCACCCAGCTTTCTAGTACAGAGACTGCATACTTTTCAAGTCCTGCAAGCTTGCATCAACTTGCTTCCGAGTCGCTTCTCCGTGGTGGAACGACGGCATCATATCATCTAAGATCCATGGGTGTCATCCCTTCTTCGCTCTCAGACCTGAGGACCCACGACTGGGCCCCTCTCGTCCGTTGCTCATACCGATAGACTTAACATTGCGACCAGATAGGATAATGCTACCGTCACCCCCAGGACCGCACTGTTCTTCGTTCTGGCATGTTCGCTCATCTCTCACGTTCAAAGATCCAAGGATGCGTCTGCGTGTTGCAACGTCACCGTGCTGCATGCTCACGACGTGAGTCCGCTCGTGCCACGTTTTTCGGTCACGTCTCCCAAACCTAATCCAGTTACAGTCCGCGTGGGACCCCTCAGCGAGTTTTACTTTCCAACTACGTTCGGCGTGCTGCGATGCTGGCACTTGACCTGGAAAACACGTTGACGTGACGACGGGTTCAAGAAGCATGTCCGCCTCGGACATCCCTCCCCCCACCCCACACTTCGACGTCGGACACGGATCTAGACCTTGGCCTGGCATTCAAAGGCCCCGGAGGTGGAGCCGCCGTACATACGTGTAGGCATACCTGCGTGCGTTCAGGATAGTCATTCCCCTGACTCGGAGGCACTTATGTGCAAATCAGGATAGTCTCTCTGGGCCGAGCCTATTAAACCACGGCCTCGCTCGAGAGGGTCTTGTGTGGCTGGTTTTTGGTCCAAAAGGAGTTGAGCAGAGTTTTTGAGATTATTGGCGTTGGACATCGTTGTCGTGCTGTACGCAGGCGTAACGTATGGCGTCGCACGCTTGTTGAAGTACTAGGTCCAGATGTGCGTGATTGCTACAGGATGGCGCCTGGCTTGATGAGTAGATGCACGCCGTCTACGGTTGTTTACTTACTCGTGCACGCAATTTATACAACAGCCCGAGACAGGCCCCGATACCCAATTTACAGTCCGTTCACCTGGTAGTGCGCGGGTAGTCATCCAGTAAATGAACACTTACGGCGCACGTAAACTCTCAAAACCGCCTCAAGTTCGGGACGAAATGGAATTGAGACTCGGAAAGGAGTCTGAAAATGGCCCGGATTTGAGGTACGGTAGCACCCTAGTATGTTCTGTCATCTTGCCAAATAGTCAGTACAATCGGCGCATGTAGAATGAGTATCGGCCGCAGCGGTGATCCCGACAATCGAAAGGCAATTCACATTCCTTCGTTCATGCCGAGCGCGCTGAGTCTAAAAACGTTGTGCCGAATGGAGCATCGTGCATGCGAGTGTCCTGGTTTCCATAGACCGCCGAACCAAGGGATAGTATTCGCTAGTGTACATCCAGATACAACACCTTGAAGTACAACCAGTACATACGTTGTGGCGACAACGAGGTTTGCAACGGGTGAAAGAAGTCGTGAGGATCGTGAAGAGAAACGTGATACGCATAATCTGCCAACTCGGATCAGCGAACTGGCCTCCAAAAAGCATGAGCGTCAAGAACATCGTGATGGAAAAAGGGGAAAAAAATGGAAGGACAATCGATGAAAGACTCGGAGATTCTCAGGCACTCTGACGGATCACTCGCACTCGCTCGTCGAAACGAGGGACAATCCAGCACGGAAACTCGACGGGGCGTCTGCAAGGGGGAATCAGTCAGTCTCGGTCGCAACGACACGTCGACCGTCACGCACACTGCGATGCCGGTCGTAAACTTCTTCTGGACATCGATCTCCTTGCCGTCCTCGTCTCTCGCCTTCGTAATGCGGAAAGTGGCGAGAATAGAGACGATGGCCGCCCACGTGAACGTCTCGGACGCGAAACGTCCCGGGCCTGGAGAAAAACGTGACATGAGTTGGGCACAAACGACAAGTTCGTGAAGCACTGGAAGGATACCCACAGGCGCGGCGACCGAGCCCAAAGACGGGGCTCGCGGCCATGGGCGGGCCCTGGAGCATGCCATCGCTAGAGAGGAACCGCTCGGGCTTGAACGCTTCAGGGTCAGTGTACAGATCTTCGTCCCTGCTCATCGCCCTGTTCGCGGCAATGGGTCATCAAAACATCAAATCGAGGAAGACGTAAAGAAGCGCGTTTCCTTACCAGGCGTTGATTAGGACAGTGGTGCCTGGGCGCAACACGTTAGCCGGAGCACCAATCGGATCCCACAAGCACGCACCTTTGGGGACGTGACACCCGTCAATCACGTCGTCGTCCGATGTCGCATGTGGTATCCCTGTCGGTACGTCAGTTCCCGAGTCAATCGCATACGATTATCAGGGGACGCACCCAATGGGACCGCCGGATTCCACCTGACAAGTTCACGCAGGAGGGCGTCCACGTACGGGAGCGACTCCCGATCGCCGAAATCAGGAAGCCTCTCACGCCCGATGACCGCGTCAATCTCCGCCTGGGCTTTCGCTTGCACCTCCGGGTACAAAAGCATGGCGAGAATAAACGCATGGAGAGTGGACGAGGTCTAACCAAAAAAGGCAATTCAGACGATAGAACGCGACATCACCTCATTTCCATACCGTCTCAAATCCGGCTAGCGTGCGAGAATCAGATTTTGGCTGTTCATATTCAGTAGCGAGCAGATCGTGCTTACCAAGGAATAGCGTCCCGGCCGTAGCCTTGATAGCTTGTTCCACCCCACTGTAATCATCCATCAAGCAATCTGCTACCAAGGATGGTGGCGCCGTTCCATTTTTCTGTTGAGGTGTCAGCCAGTTATGCGGGCCACGTACACCGGGCGCAAGAAGTCACAATTGCGTACAATTTTGTCCTTAACCCAATTGAACGGAACGTTGAGAACTCGATCCACGAGGCCCCTGACATAAGCAGCATCTCGGCAAATCTCCGTGCCTGGGAACCAGTCGGGAAGTTGTGTGACTGGGTAAAGTGGTTACGATGCAAGTGACAGACGCTAAAACGACAAGACATACGGAATGGAAATGCAGCGAGGATGGCACCCCGTGAGGGCGAAAGCGCCGTGGCAAGGAGCTCGAGCGTCGTCATCACCATCTTCACCATAGGGTCATCCCCAGACGTGGTCTCATACCCGTATGCGAGGGCCATTACGTTAGTGGCCACGTAACTGAACACACGACTTGCATGAGTGGCAGAAAACGAGGCAGAAAAATATCGCACCTCTTGATGTGCGGCTCGAACTTTGCCGGCGCATTCAGTAAGTTTTCAAGCAGCGTTTGCACCCTCCTCAAATACACGTCTCGGCTACGTCCCTCAGACTCTGCACGAAAAGCGGGGTGGCAAAGCTTTCTGTGCAATTTCCACTCGTCACCGTAGGGTAACATGACTGTACTGATGTCCGTGCCGAATCTAGATATCGCCCAGTGAAAATTTGAAATCGAAGAACGAAAAGAGTTATAACATACAAGCCACTCAAACGTGTCATGAGTTCCGGACGATCCGAGTACACCGCGGACCTTTGATCGAGCAGCGCTCGTGCCATCTTCTCCGAGTTCAATATGATGAAGCTCTGGTTGAGGAGACGAACGTGTAACAGATCGCCTGCAATGACTGAACACGATGGTACACCTCTCTCTCATCAAGACACCTCACCATATTGCTTTCTCCACGAAGTGTACGTCAACCAGGGCTCCGCAGTGTTCACCTGGTGGAGATTCCCGACCAGCGGTAGAGGTCTCGGGCCAGGGAGACATGACAGGCCACGGGCCTTCGTAACTGTGCGGCGAGAGATAAACAGCCAAAGGAAAAATATAGATGATACGATGCCAGCTGATAAGAAGAAGAGATGATGGACTACCTGGTCATCGAAGAGAACGTATGTTGGAGAAGGGGAAGCGAACTTGAATGGAATGGGGAACATTCCAGACATCTTCTTGACTCGCACCTCGGTGAGTGGGAGGGGCGGCCATTCGTGTAATTCAAACGCCATCTGTTTTATCTTGCCGGCTGGTCCTACGTCCATAAAGATGCGGAACACAGGAAATTCGATTACAAATGGAAAGCTCTTGCCTCGTGTTCCAACTGATCCGAATCTTTAGCGCCATGTGGCGAAGTGATGTAACTAGTCACTTGAGTTTCCGTCGATTGGAGAGGATCTGAGACTTTCACTCCAGGTTCGAGTCCACTCATTCAATCCCCACGTGTGATCGCCTATCAAACAAATGTTTTGTCAATTTCGAGCGCTAAGTGTGCATGCGTTGATGCCGCACCACCCAAGCGGGTCCAACTCCCAGATCGTATCCCAAAGATGTCGCCGTGATAAGAAGCATCGTGAACGTTCCAAGCACGAGTCTGCCAATATGCTGTAAGGCGGACTCCGCATGTACCGGAATTGCGGGGATTGCACGGCCCGAGGACGCCCACGATGTCACATAATTGACGAAGATGGACTGTTCGAGACGTATAAGCGAAGCTTCAGAAGTTCAGAATGAATGCCACGGCAGTAGCCTGTAGTCGATGGAGTCGGCGTACATACTGCACTGCTTGCGAGAGGGATGGATCTCTGAATCATTTCGAGAGAACCTTTCCTCTCGCACATAGTATCGAAATGTTGTTGTTTCAGACAGAACTGCTACTGCCATTCAGGAGCTGAGGCTCGATAGCGTCTAGTAAACGTCTTTAAGAGGGTTATTCAGGTCGAAAGAGGCTGAACCTTGAACGCGTTGAGAAAGTCTGGGATGTTCTATTTTAAATGTCCTTGCGAACCGAATAAGTAAGTGCAACACGCCGTTTAGCCTTCCATGTGATTCGTCAGGGCCCGATTGGTTAGCTAGCGCGCTGATATCTGAGACATGGGAGTGAGCGGTAACATAGTGGCAGACGTGGCACGATGAGGCTCTGCATCGGGCGGCGCATTCGCATCTAAAGCAAGAAGCAGGATGATGTCTGTCTACCCGTTGGCTCCCCAATGCCCATGTAACCACCGATGGCGAAATCATATCATCATTTAATCTGATCACCTACCACCTTCCAAACCTCCGTCTGCCATAAATCGACGCGATCGAGCTGTCCTGAAACTTCGGAGTGGCAATGAAACATGAATGTTCTTTAAGATTCCCACTTGACTCTAACCTGCCAGGGCCCCTGCGAACATTCACTCGTGCTGCCAAAGTCGCGTTAAGTGAAACGCGGGAAGCCCGTGAATGTGACCAGAGACCTACAGCGGCTTTCTACGACGTCACTTGTCATCACGTATACTAGCTGGGACGCTAGGCCAGCACCAGAGGCATACCTTTCATGAATTGGTAAGCCGAGGACATCAAACTGCCATTGAAAGAAGGCATGCAGGACTGACGAGCATACATCCAGATCTCTTGTGAAGGCAGCGCTGCGCAGTGCGAGGCCCGAACGGGAAGTTCTTCGTAACGCCCCGGAAGTTGGCCGGAGTGGCGACGCAGTTGGTTGCATAGGGCCATGGACGGTTCTGACCACCGTGTCCGCGCACGTCGTCTGGAGTGTTTTAGTGGAAACGTGGGTTGTTGGCTTACCAGCAGTGGTATGATCTGCGAGGGATTCTTGCAGCCCGGGGCAAGGCTGGTTGACCGGGATCAACACAGCCATCTCGGGTAGCCCTGACTGGCATCAGTGGCCCCACCCGTTTGACCCTCTGAGAATTCGGCGCAGCACACGCTCAAACTCAAACCACGTTCGACGACTTTCTGGCGGGGATGCACCATGTTGCGTGCTCCAATGCGAAGACCGCTGCACTCCAGATTCATTCCGCAGGTCGTTCAGAGTGCTGCATACACCTCTAGGCGTGCGCATTTTCGCTCCCCCTCGACACAGCAAACCGGCGGGGTATTCTGGGCACCGCCTAGTCTGCACCGCAGACGAGAAGCGCACAACACGTCAGTGCTACAACACGTCGCTTCGTTTCATGCCACCCAACGCAGGCAGGGCAGTCCTGTCGTCCTCCTGCCGGTGCTTCTGAGCGGTCTCAAGGTGACGACCATTCTTATCTGATAAGACGATACCTAACACCGAACAGGCGTCCACGACGATAGAGGTCGCACGCACTGCGGGGCGAATAGCCCTCACCTTCGTTCCTTTGATCATGTTCAGAAACCGCTGGACGAAAAAATACATTAAACACCACGACCGTCTTCACCCGAACTCGCCTGCTTCTGAGGAGAAAAAGGCCATGCTGCTTAAACGAATCCGTTCACAGACTCTCTTCGTTCACCTTCTCTTACTTGTCCCCGCGGCGTTATTGTGGCTTGGCATCTTGGCGAGTCTTGAACGAACGCCTCTCACTGGACGGTGCGTCCATTTCTTCCATGATAGCTCGTACCACACACCAATCACCCCCGTAGATGGCGACTGATCGTTCTCTCACCCGAAGAAGAAGACGAGATTGCTGCAGACCTGGCTGGTCCCAAATGGTACCAAGCAGTCACAGACATCCTGTCCAACGAAGGCCCTCCGAAACTAGTTCCCACTCATGATTGGCGTTATCAGTGGGTTCAAGACACCCTGCACCGCCTCGAGCGCGTCATCCCTGTGTTGCAGCGCGAGCACGAGTTGAATATGCACTGGTTAGACGTCGGGCCAGACCAACCTCCAATGCCACCACCCGCCGAATACCCCCTGAAGCCCCGCCCACGTGGGACCGACCTAATGAGGAAGTTCTCCGACACTTTGTGCGGTCGCAAGTCTACTTCCTCTGCGCATGTCATATCTGGTCCTCCGTATTCGTTGCTCATTGTAGACAAGCCCGACGCGGCGAACGCGTTCTCCTATGGATTCGGTCCAGATGGTGCTTGTGGAATTGTCGTCTATTCTGGGTTCCTTGATGACATTCTTTCAAAGGCGCCTGTACATAGCAGTTCCCCGGCGACGTCACATCCACAGTCACCTTCCTGGCTTTATTACATGTTCGGTACCCTCTTCAGCGCACCGTCAGCGTCTCGCACGGCGCCACACCACCTCATTCCGACCGAGGAGCAAACTACAGAGCTCGCCATCCTCCTAGCGCACGAGGTCGCACACCTGGTGCTATCCCATCACATCGAAACACTCTCCTCGGGCACCATCATCATGCCAGCCATCGTATCCATGGTCGCCGACATGGCCCGAACGCTCCTGTTCCCAGTGACGATGCTATTCGGGCCCTTTTTCAACGACGCCATCGCTCAGGTGGGCAAAATCGGCTCGGGACACCTCAACGAACTCGGGGAACACTGCACGAGCGTGAAGCAGGAGATCGAGGCGGACGTGGTGTCGGCGCGGCTCCTCGCACACGCGGGGTTCGACGCGCGTAAGGCGGTCGCGTTTTGGGAGCGCAGGGACGGCGGGCTCAAGTCGGCCAAGTGCGCCTCGGCGACGCGAGCCGACGCGCCACCTCTGGAGAACTGGAACCCCGGGCGGCAGATCATGGGTTCGTCGCACCCTGTGCACGAAGTGCGGATCGAAAAGCTCAAGAGCGAGCTTGTGCGATGGGAGCTGGAGAAGCGGGTCGCGGTGCAGAGGAGGGCCGAGGGCAAGGCGCCCGAGCGGAGATCCAACCTCGTCTGGGGGTTCTTTTGATCGACGGAACCTGGGACTCAGGTGCATGATTCGTATATATGTTCCGTTTCCCGATTCCATGCCATTCATACGTCACTTTCTTTGTTGTCTGCAGTTTCGCCAGTGTTGTTGTATCGTATTACATTCGTATTCATCAACGTTCGACTGCACCGTACCTGTCACGGCAAAGGGGATCCGAACCCGGACGGTAGCTACTTATAGGGCGGGGGATCTGAGCACATGCACTACCAGATCGGGTCTCGTCCGTCGAATTCTGACATGGAACACGGATCAATCGTCATACGGTGGCATTAAAATTACCCTCCCAGTCGGGACGTTTGAATCCCCATTCCCCTCTTGGCGGAGGGTCACATGGATAGATCGGATCAAATTCGTCGAATAATTCTCGCAGGACGGTGGTGCATCGATCATCTATGATATATCATGCAATAAGGAGCGGAACGACACCAGTAATAACCATATCTGCAAGACCCCGCAGTTCATCAAGAAAAGAAAACCCGTGCCATCACGCCTCGAGGAATGCAACGATGCCGTATGCAGCAGCAGCAGCTGCGCCGCCGACAAGCAGCGTACTCACTGCGCCCCACAAGTAACCCTTGATTCCCTGGCCCGCTCCGGTCACTCTAGCTTTGACAGCCCCAAAGATCAAAAGTACGAGGCCAGTCAGGATGCAGGAATAGATCAAGGCTACGTGCGCGCGCGAGACGAAAAAGTAGGGAATGAGTGGTATGATCCCTCCGATGAGGTAGCCGAGGCCGATCGTGATCGCTGACCCATACAAGCGACTCGTCGGCACCTCCTCTGTCGAGCACAAGCACAAGATCAACGAAACGTCTGCCAGAAAGGACGAGAACACGAACCCAGACCCTCTCCGAACTTGAGGAGGAACGGAGTCAACCCTACGCCGGATTTCCACCTGAGAGACGGAGCTTCTTCGTCCGAGGACCTCGCGCCGTCCGCGTCCGGCGACTCGCACTCGACGTCGCGCAGATTTTTCGTGACGGCTCTCGAGGTGGGCTCGTCGACGCCGACCGGACCGAGAACAGCAAAGACCTCTCTTTCCATTTCGCCTTCGCAGCTACGGAGCACCCTCGCCGAGGTATGGCGCTTCAAGAACCGGTAGTGGTCTCGTTCGGCCTGAGACGCAAGAAACCCGCCGATGCCCATGGAGATGGCGCCCGCGATGAGCTCTGCGATGCCGCCGAGAACGACGAGCCTGGACTCGCCGAGCGAGGATAGACCGGCGGTCAACGCGAACGGGACGGTCAGCCCGTCGGAGAGACCTATGACGCTGAAGAACGGCTGTTGGCACGAGTACAGGGAGAGAGGTGAGGGAAACTCACACGTCACGGACGATGTCGGGGTCGATGAGCGTGCGCTCGTCGTCGGCTTTGAGGTCCTTGCAACAAATGCCACCCTCTCTGCCGTGCCTATCGCATTTTGCGGGGAGGGGGACGTCGTCTGTGGACGGGTCCAGAGACCAGACGGGTGCTTTCGAGCGAGCACTTGCGTCCCTGTGTGAAGGGAGCGGGACGGCGACCGAGCTGGACATGGTCACGACACAGTCGAAAACGCTGTTCGCTTCGCCGTGTAAATATTTTCAAACGGACGCCTTACGTACATAACCCTAACCCTAGACGTTGGTGAACTTGATGGAATGCCATCATCACGTCAGATTTGATTTCGACCCGCTCACTACGATGATGACTCCAGGCAATCCAACTCCCCGTGGTCGGACCGGACTGATCGCGGCGGAACTCAATCCCCCGCCGTTCGTCGTATTAGCCCTTCCGTCGTGTAAAGGTCAGATAAGTTCGAGTTGGCCGGAACTCGGCATGCTGACTACAACCGCTCTGGAATTCTCGTTCTAGTCGCGCTCATATAACTGGGCGACCAAGGGCATACGGCTCTTCCTTGACCCCTTCCTCGTCTCGACCCACTATGGGCTACCTCGACGACCTGTCTCGCAATCGCAACGCCTATGCGCTCGCGTTGTCTGCGTCCATGGGCTCCATATTCTACGGCTGGGACGTCGGTCTCATCGGCGGCGTGCTCTCTCTCACCTCGTTCAAGCAATACTTTGGCATCGACCACATGTCCGCTACCGCGCAGGCCAACTTGGACGGGAACATCGTCTCCATTCTCCAGGCGGGTTGCTTGTGAGTCTTTCTCTATCCAGAATCTAGCCCAACGTCTCACTGGCTCTTCAGCTTCGGCGCACTGTCTACGGGATACATCTCCGGTCGCTTCGGCCGCAAGAACCCGCTTATTATATCCGGGCTGATATACCTCGTCGGGAGCATCCTACAGGCCGTTTGTGGAGTCGGAACCAGTCAAACCGTCGCGCTACGGGTTCTCTATTTCAGTCGCTTCCTTGGTGGTTTCGGTCTGGGCATGTCCACCGCGCTAATTCCTTCGTATGTGTCCGAGTGCACGCCGAAAACGATCCGTGGACGTTGTACTGGTCTCATCCAGACCTCGAACAATGTTGGCATGATGCTGAGCTGTGAGTGTCGGTTTCTCGATCTGCCCCACGAACCCTGACCGAAGGGATGCTCTTCAGTCTGGGTAAACTTTGGCTCATCCCTCCACATCCCATCTGGACAGATGCAGTGGCGGGTGCCATTCGCGGTCCAGGTGATCCCTGGGATCCTTTTCGTACTTTGCATGTTCCCCCAACCAGAGTCACCACGATGGTTGGTGGAACAACAGCGCTACGACGAAGCGGCGAAGGGACTGGCATACGCAGCCCGAAGCTCTACGGACGACCCGGCTATCGTGGCGGTTCTCAAGGAGATCAAGGCAGATCTCGCTGGGAGGCAGAAGGCGTCGATCTGGAAGCAGTTCCGTATGATAGGCGAATCGAGGACTACAGCTCTATGTTCCTTCATCCCCTCGTTCGTCATGCTGTGTCAGCAGTGGACCGGAACGAACGCCATCAACTATTTCAGCCCTGAGATATTCGCGGGACTGGGTATCACCGGCATCAGTGCCGGACTTTTCGCTACTGGCGTCTATGGGGTCGTCAAAGTGATCTCCGTCACGGCCGTCGTCATCTTTGCGGTGGACAGGATGGGAAGGAAGATGTGCCTTCTCGTCGGCGGGTTGGGGCAAGGATCCATGATGCTCTGGATCGGAGGATATAGCGCCATCCACCCCCAGGCAACGATCGTCCCTGCAAGCTACGTCTCGATCGTCGCCGTCTATCTCTACGCTGTCTTTTATTGCGTGGGGTTCGGTCCCATCCCGTGGGTCGTCGCGGGAGAAGTCGCGCCGAACCACGTGCGGATGGCAGCCATGTCGCTCGCCATGGCGGTGAACTGGCTGTTCTCGTTTACGATCTCGCGCGTGGCGCCCGACTTGCTGGAGGAGATGAAGAGCGGGACGTTCATACTCTTTGGAGTGTGCTGCGTATTCATGTCGGCGTGGGTGTACTTTTGTCTGCCGGAGACCAAGGGTTACGCGCTGGAGGACATTCGGTTCTTGTTCGAAAAGGACATGGTGGTGAGAGCGTTGGAGGGTGCACCCGGCGGTCGCGTCTTTCTGGGGGGACGGAGATCAACCCCCGTGGCGGAGTTGAGAGCCGCACGGTGTTCAGACGAATTGAAGATCAGTCAGGTGGAGACGGTGTAGGCGGAAGGGCGTATTGTTATTTCCAGGCTAGTTTAGGGACTCGATCGGGGTATATACCCACTCGATACATGTATTCGCAAGTGGTTTTCGCTCTACCACCCACCATACCGGGCTTTCTCGTAGGCGAAGCCTACGTCCCTTACCCAACACCTCAAGTCTTCGCACCTCCGCCTCTCACGAGTCAAGCTTGCCGACGACCCAAGTGTAGAATATAGTTCGATGCATGAAACAGTGTCCTATTTGTTGCAACACTTTGCGTACACACACCAGCGAACTTCACGGTACGCTACTGCGTACAATCTCCTTTTTTTGTATGAATCTATAATGTGCGTATGCAATATGAATCAGTCAACGTACGTACTTCGACACGAACTTGAGCGCCGCTGCGTCATTGAAGAATCGGGATCATTGAAAATCCCATCAAACAAGAGATCGACACCATTGGGGGCGTCGAACAGCCGTCCCTGTCCAGGCTACTCTCTAGTCGAGTCGTTACAACCTCCATCGGCATCTCCTCAAGGTCCTCATCCTCTCCGGGATTGCGAATACAATCGCAATCCCGATGCCGGATGGTGGCAAGCAAAACCCAGTATCGATCCCTCCCCGAACAGTACGAGCCCCGAGCTCTCGTATGTTCAGCAAGAAACGAGGGCTCAGAGTCTACATGGGTGCGAATCTGAGGGTCAGCAGCAGCAATGGTTGCCATCCTTTCTCTGGAATCTCTCCATAGTTGGCCAGTATCGTGGCGAGAGTATGCAAGAGGATACTGGCGTAATTTACTGTCAGACTAGTAGTAACTTGTGCGGATTGTGGAAACAGAGGAAAGTAAATGAATGGTGACGTACACAAGAAAGTAGAAGACACCCTGTCTGGCGAACAGGCTCATATACTGGCTGAGTTGCCACTGCTTTGCCAGGCGGTACATTTGGCGTGACTCCTTCACGCACTGGGCAATGACGAGAATGCACATCACCAAATCCCGCATAATCTGCAGAATGTCAGTCACATCTACCCATATAGGTTGAGTGAACTGCAGATTACACAATAACAAAATTCCACTTTGAACGGTGAACGCTGTACAATACTGGCAGTTGATTAGTGCGACACATCATCATATTTAACAGATGTCTACGTACTCGCAGTATTTGTGATGTCCTTGCCCAAGATAATACAGAAAATGGAGAAAACGATTTGGAGAAAAAACGGCGCAAGGAGCGCGCATAGTATTTCCCTTGACCATTCGTACATCGCCTAAACATAAAGGACGACGATAACTCGTCGACCGTTAGCCAGTTGACAGAACAAACTGCAGTGACTCACCATCTACAGCATGACAAAAAAGAAAGACCATGAGACGACAAAGCACATTATTTGACCTTGGAGGTGCTCGTCAATATAACAGAGGAGAGCTGGATGTGTATGTCCTTACATCTATTTGATAAATATCGGTATTGTGAGATAACCCATTGAATAATAAGGGTAAGATAAATACATACGACTATGAATACTCGTCAACTCATTAAATCTAATCAAGATGAAAGGAAAAATACCTTCGCGGTTCCAGGTCAAAGACCAGTTTTCTCTTGGGATGCAGTGACAACAGATAACGACATAGCTTGGTGCCAAACATACCGAAAATGTACGTTCTGATCCATCAGAAGTCCTAGTCAGCACCGATAATACATTCTGTAGTCACCAGACTTACACGATATTCAAAAGACCAGCATAGCGAATCTAAAGTAATGGTTTATATGCGCAACAATGCACTGAAGTTCAATGCATACAAGAACAAATAATGTTGAGATTCCAGGGTTTCATCTATACTGAATCTCGTCAGAAATGCATCCTCGCAAGGCCAGTTATCACAGCTGACCAAGACATATTCTATCTACACACCCTATCAGCGAGGGAAATACAATGGGAAAACACCAATTCATACCTCGTTCGAGAACGTAATGACTGATAGTACATCAGCTGAAAACATGACAAGTGCCCTTTGACAGGACAGACGGGGTGGGTTCATGTGAGGCACATGACTTGGCTACCCATCGCGGCACCTGTATCGAATGTATCCTATCGATTGCGAAGTTGACGCAAAGCATTACCTTGGGTCCTACTATCATCTTCGGGACACCGTCGACCCGTTTGGTTTTCCACGCGCCGCACAGATTCTGAGAAGATTGCCTTTACGACCCTTGTAACATGCTGACCACTAGAACTTCAGGACGTCCAAGAACAGCCAGTGAGAAGCGAACGGAGCTGACACTGGGACATTCACGACCTTCTGCCCGCTGGAAGGCGTACGTGATCTGTTCTCCGATTCGGCGACGGTACAAATGCAAGGCTGGCGACGCAACCGGGTCACGTTATGGTCCACTTGACCGAGAAACACAACCGTTTCCCACGTTACCGGTCTCTCAGGCTGCCAGTCAACGTTGAGAGATGGATTAGCCTCGCAGACCACGCTGATTCTGCATGAAAGCGCGTGTTCTCGATCAAGCGAAGTCGATGGCTTGCCGCTGGTGACTCGATCGGGCATTACACAGTTACTTGAGTACAGGCTTTACATTGTATAGTTCCATCCCGAACATGTCTTATCTTCGCAACTGGTTTTCACTCGACGACCCGGCGCCAGCGCTGCCGTCTGTAATTGCCATGCCGGGCTCCTTTGCAGAAGAAGACGACGACGGATCGAGCACAGCAGGCGAAGACGACGTTCCTCCCGCGTTCCCAGCGCTGAACAGTGCCCAGCGCGCCGCGCCTTCGTCCACCCCGAGTCTGAACACCTCCGCCTCTCACGACGTCCCCACGATCCTGAGCGACGACGCCTTGATGCCGCCACCGCCTCTCCCTGACCTCGCCGCTCGACAGCCGGGCGTCCCGCGGGCGCGGCCCCAGAACACAGCCTCGTCTTCGTCGTTGCTCGCGCCGATGGCCACGACTGAGCGCCCCAAGCGGCCCTCGAAGAAAGTGGCGCTCGCCCCCGGGTACGGCCCGCTCGACTGGGCGAGCCTCAAGTCTTCCGGTCAGGACCTCAGGGTGCGTCCCCACCTCCCCCGCGCCGACGGCGGCGATCGCATGGGCGCGCGCTCACACCCGCGCCGGAGCAGGGCGTAGAGACCCTCCTGCGCGTCCCGCCGTCGGTGCTCAAGACGCACGACCGGAAAGAGGACGCCTGGACGGCGATCAACGGCAAGGTGTACAACATCACGGCGTACTTGCCCTATCACCCCGGCGGCGAGAAGGAGCTGATGCGCGTCGCCGGAAGAGATGGTACAAAGCTGTTCTGTGAGTCCTGCAAAGCGTTGGGTCCCGTTCGAGCTGACGGGTGGTCCCAGCGCTGACCCATGCGTGGGTCAACGTCGAGTTCATGCTAGATTCGTGTCTCGTCGGGTTCCTCGTCTCGGAGTCGTACGCGTCATAGAGTGGCTAGGCCGTATGGGAGGCGCGGTCGTTCACATCGAGCTATGATACTGACGGAATTTATGCCCATCTTACTCACGAGCATTAGAGCATTAGATTAGATTCTACGCTAGTCTCCTTACCTGCCCAAATTAGCCTCATGAGGCAGTTGCTCAATATGTCACATGCGCCCTTCGAGTTACTTGGCTGGACCACCTATCAGCCTGTCAGTCGCGGACCGGGCGCAGTGTGGTGATGACCAGAGGACGTTGCGAAGCACGCCATTGTTTCAGCCCTTGCCGTTGCACCCATCGAAATGCGTGATAACGAATCAGCGTGGGCCGAAGATGGCGAAAGCGAAGAGTCATCGCATGCTCGCGTTCGGAGTACGTGACGACGTCGTCTGACGAGCGGTTGCGCCATTTCTTCCTCGACTGTCGTAGGCCTTGGAACACGAGACGCAGGCGGTTCCAAGTATAAAGAGCACCGCGATCAGATGGGTTTGAACCTCTCCATCACAATCATTTTATATACGATGGCTCCTGTGGCGACCAACGCAGACGAGCCCGACCGCCTCGCGGAGCTCAAGAAACAAGCGCAGCTCGTCAACCCCTTTTATTCGCCCAACGCCGATTCCGCGGCGGACGACGACTACAAGTACGTCGCGTACAAGGTGAGCGAGATCGCTCCCGGTCCGACCACGAGAGACCGACGACGCGCCCGTAGCCCCACTTTCCCGTCGTCGACTGGGCGCCGCTCGGGCCAGTCGAGGTCACCGACCGAGGACACTTTGCAGACCCAGACAAGAAAGCGCTGTTCGGTGCTGCCAAGAAGGTCCACCACCTCACCCCGGTCATCGGAACTGAAATCACGGGAGTCGATCTGAGGCAACTCACCCCTGCCCAGAAAGACGAGCTGTGCGTCCCGCCTTGCTGTCTTCCCAAGCTGATCGGCCGACGGCGTCTCGTACAGGGCTCTGTTGGTCGCAGAGAGAGGCGTCGTGTGTTCGTGACGACGTCTATACTCGTTCCTGGCCAGCGCTGACCTCGCGACAGTCTTCAGAGACCAAGCATTGAACGTCCATGAGCAACTCGACATTGCGAGACACTTTGGTCCTCTCCACAAGCACGCGACGACGCCCGTCCCCAGGGAACCCGGACTGGAAGAAGTGCATGGTGAGCGGTCCAAACGTCGGCCACGAACGCAACGGTCGCTGACACCGCGACAGTCGTCTACAACGACCCCGCGCGGCGTCCAGACACGACCGCGTTTTCGAAATCGGACCTCTGGCACAGCGACGTGACGTACGAGATCCAGCCGCCATCCACGACCGCGTTTTCGAAATCGGACCTCTGGCACAGCGACGTGACGTACGAGATCCAGCCGCCATCCACGACGTCTCTCAAGGTCATCGCCTCCCCCGAACTCGGAGGGGATACGCTCTGGACCTCCGGGTGGGTCTTCGCGACGCGATAGGCCTGAGAACGACGCTGACCTCATGGGCGGATTTGCACAGATATGCGCTGTACTCGTCCCTGAGCCCGGGGTTGAAGACCTACTTGGAAGGCCTGAGCGCCCTTCACAGTGCCGTGGCACAGGCGGACGGCGCCCGCGCCGCAGGCCTCCACGTCCGTCGCCAGCCCATCGAGACGATCCACCCCGTCGTCCGCGTCCACCCCGTGACCGGCTGGAAGAGCGTCTTCGTCAACCCAGGGTTCACGCGCCGCATCGTCGGCGTCCCCAAGGCCGAGTCGGACGCCGTCTTGAACTTTTTGTTCCAGCAGATCAGCAGCAACGTGGACTTTCAGGTGCGCTTCCATTGGGAGACCAACTCGATCGCGTTCTGGGACAACAGGGTGAGTGCTCTAGGCGTACGTGATTGCTGAGGTCTCACGAAAAGTAGGTTGTGACGCATACCGCGACGTTCGACTTTTGGCCTCAAAGGCGTCATGCTCTGAGGGCAACCCCTCACGGAGAGCGACCTGAATCAGTCGAGGAATATGAAAGACGGACCGGTAAGGTCGCCAAGGATCGTCAAATTGAGGTTTGGAAGCAACAAGGCATCGAACCCCCGGAAGTGAAGAACGGTGCATCGAGAGCGCGTGGTTACAACGATTGAATAGCATAGCTTTTCCTATCGTACATGTTCCAAATCGGAAGACATCATCGATCTGAATTCAAGAGTGAGGGAAGCGTGAAGACGACGTTTCAGGCGAAAACTAACTGCTCTTGGAACCTCTGATGGCCCGATCGAACTCGAGGCAACCCAACGCGAGTCGCAACAGAGGCTCCCCGTGTCGAAGAACACCATTCTCCAACTCCCTGGTCAAGCTTCCCTCCGCGAGTTTCGAGCTGAGCAGATCAGCGAAGACGCGGAGCGTCCGCACGTAATCCGCGAGCGAGCCGGGAGCGGGGACGTCGTGCTCGGCGGGGGGCACGACCCCGCGCAACGCACAGTCGAACTGGACGCTCGCCTTGGCCAAGGAGAGGAAATGACTGCCGTCTCGCTCGAGGGCCCGAAGGAGCGTCTCGCTGTCCACGCAGCTCTGGTTCTCCAACCACGTGGCGAACCGAGCACACACCGAGATGGCTGGCTGACGACGCTTCAGCCTGAGGGCCAAACCCAGCGCGAGAGAGAGACGGGGTCACACTCACGTCGAGCACCTCGAACAGCTGTCTGTGCCACGGCGTCAAGGGCCCCGGCTTTTGGACGGGCGGCGGCGGGGGCACTGGCACTGGTACTGGCACTGGCCCGGGCGCGGCCTTGCGCGGCGACGACACGAGCGGGACGTCGTCATCGCTGCTCGACGGGAGGCGCGTGATGGAAGGGAGCGAGGTCGAGCCGGCTGCAGATCAGATCGCTGCGTCCTAGCAACCCGATGGGGGACGGATCAGAGGGCGATAGGGCGTACCTGTCGACGAAGATGCGGCGCTGCTGGGACGTTTCAGGATCGACTTGAGCGGCGGCGGCGGGGACTTGCGGCGCGAGCTGGGCGTGCCTGGATGAACGTGCAGTGAAGCGCTCAGTTCGTGGTGTCGAGGACGTACCTGTTGGACGACCACCACGCCCGCGTCTAGACTGGATTTTGCGTCTGGGGGATGGCACGGGCGAGTTCAGAGCAGCCGCTGGTCATCCCGAGGGCGACGTTGCTAACTGACCAACGTGCTCGAAGAAACGACGCTCACCAAACGCGAAGTGTTTGCCGGTGGTTTTCCGAGCAGTTTGTTTCTTCTGTGACATATTGCAAGGAACGGGTGATCGAGCGAGCGACTTGATCTCCCTTGACAATAGAGGATAACACACAAATGAAAACAAAGGGTGCTATCCAAGGAACCCGTGGCGCAGTGGTAGCGCGTATGATTCCAGCTTGTTCTGGTGAATCCATAAGGTCATCCGTTCAATCCGGGTCGGGTTCATTTTTTTACTGCCCCCTTCTTCACTGAACCAGCGATCTACGATACTTATTCGGGGGTCATAGGGTAGACGTGGCTATATATACGATACCGAAGGTGTATATATATTACGCCGTGAGTGCTATTGAATAGAGCGCGTGCTAGACGATAATAATAGTAAGTCGTGGGTGTGTCATGGGTGCGTGGCATCGACGGGTGTCCATAAGATGCACAGTCCATCTACTTTCGCGAAAAGAAAGAGAACCGCTTCTTCGTCGGCGTACCTCCCGAGACGGGGCTGTTCCCCGGCAAGCTCTCCACCCGAACCGACGACGAAGACGGGCTGTACTCTCCCGAATTCTCCCTGTTCTTACGCATGTAGAAGAGCAGCGAACGGCGAACGCGAGGACCTTGCGAGCTCTGTGATGGCCGAGGTGTGGTGGGCGTGCTCGAACGGGAAAACGAAGACGAATCCGGTGTCAGGGGCTGAAGAGAAGGGCGATGATGCAGTCGGCTCGCACGGGTAGGTGAGGGGGTGACGAGCGAAAGGTGCGAGAGTGACGGTTCGACCGTGAACGGTGGCAAGGCAAATGACGTGTATGGTCCCGTATCGGAGGAGTCGGACTCCTCGGACGGCGGAGGAACATCTGGCCGTTCCGGTGGGGGAGCAACCTCGATGGGTCTCATCTCCCTCGGCTTGACGAACAGCTCCCGATCGGGGAGAGAGAACTCGTCGTGGATAAGGTCAAAGCCCCCGAGGAGATTCACCGCATACTCTGGCACGTGAACGGCATCCTTGTCCAAGTCCGCGAGAATGTCGGCGCGCGAGCGAGTGGTAACGTGGCTGATGATGGTGGCCGTACCACTAGCGCCTCCACCCATGCCCTGCGGCGATGAGGAGGCCTCCGAAGCGACTGATAACGGCGGGGTGGAAGGTCGGGTATCTACCCGACTCTCGGAGCCGTCAGAGGGCGCTTCGGCAGTCAGGCGAGAACTGCGTGAGGATAACGAACGGTCCGAGACAGAGCGTGCCTTTGCGCCATTTTCTGCGTTCTTCGTGACCGGGGTGTCCGGGGGTGAATGACCGAGACGAGGCCTGCAAGGACGCTTCACTGGATTGAATGCATCGCCAGCCATAGACGGAGGACGCGCGTGTTTCGTCGTGAGACGTCGCAGAGGAGGAGTGACAGAGGATGGCCGCAAACGAAGGGGGGATACGTCGCTCATCGTCATTCGACGTGGGAGTGGCTGGCCAAGAACGACCTTAAGATTGAGGTTGAACGATGTCCTCGTGGGAGAGTACTCCAAGAATCGGGCGAGATTGGCACCGCGTTTCGCCTCGTTGCTGAGGGCAGGGGACGCCCCGCGATTCTCCTTGTCGCGCGGATCCGCTTGTAATCGCGTCAGATGCTGAGTCAACGTCTCCACCTCCTTGCTGACCGCCATTTGCCGCTTCTCTTCCATCCAGCGTTCCTGCTGGAGCGCGGCGTACACGGACGGTTCGGCGTCTCTATTCGTAAGAGACAGCTTGAGCTTTCCCGCACGTTCCCGGGACTCTTTGGCACGTGTGCTCAGGGCTGCAGTGGCTCGTTGCAGGGCACAGATCTGGAGTTGGACGGGCGAACGTTCCCCTTCCGAGAACTTGAACGCGCTGGCGAGGGCTTGCTCGGCGACGGAATAGCGATTGCTGCGGTTGCTGCGAGAACTCGTGTCGCTGACGGATCCGCACGGGGATTCGACGCGCTCTGGGAAACGGGCGGTAGGATTAGGTATGCCGAACGTGTGACCGGTATTGGGGGTGCTGACTGGACGCTCAGCGCGAATCGGCGTTTGATAGGAGAAGAGCGTACCAGACAGGCGACCGTGAGACGGCATCGTTGGCCACGCTCTGAACCGGGATGTGCGTCAACTTGACGCGCGAGAACAACGACGGAGCTCGTACGTTTAGGACCACATCCGGCGTCAGACAGCGACTGCTGTCGACTCGGAGGGGTGGCGGGCGAAGGTAGCGCTTGTCGGGAGAATGAACGAGTTCGTCTACTCGGTCGACGATCTTTCGACCGATCATGAGCGAAAAAAAAAATATGGAGCAAGAATTCGAAAACAAGTTCACAGAAAAGAGAGGATGCAGTTGGGGAGAGCGGGTTATAGGTGACGCGGACGAAGGCTAGGAGTGGTTCGAGTCGGCGTTCCGGGAACACCTCCCAACTACGGGGCACGAGGCTCGCACGGTCGGAATTGCAACGTTACTCCCACACCGGTGTTCAGCTCGCTGCCAACCCAACTCATATACCGCCAACACATGACGGTCGAAGCATCCCATGAATCACAACCTCGTTACGGTACATCCCATCCACCTCGGTCCCCACGAATCACGACCTTCCAAGCACGAGTTCCTTCAGACCCTTTCCGAGCTGTTTCACCCGTCCCTTCATGTTCCATTTTGGCGAGCGACTCGTCTCCCGAAAGTGATACCCACCCGGCTCGTCTGGCGTGTCCTCCCTTCGCCACCGCGCCAGATTCATTCGCAGTTCCATCTCCCCGCTAAGCGAAAACCCAGATCGGACGACAGGCGACGCAGCTTGGCCCGATAGGACCATCGACATGGGCCGTAATTCGCGGTGAACGCCCGGACGGTCCCCGCAGTCGAGCGACTTGGTCCCTCGTGGTACGTAACTCTCGTGCGATGGAATCGGCGAGGGCGTGCGTGGTGCGGCTATAGAGAAAACGGGGCTCGTCGGACGCGACATGTCCTTGCGGATCGCAGAATAATACGGCCGATTCGGATGCCCCAAACGGACAGGGGGAGCATCGTGATCAAGAGTTGAAGAAGGCGTCAGGGACAGGGCGTGAGACTGTCGTTCCACGGCGGAAGACGGACGTATGTCCACGCTCTCTCGTAAAGGAGAACGCGAGCGGGGTGAGAGAGAGGATTCGCGCGGGAGAAGCCCCATATTTCTGGTCCTGCGCAAGCCGCGTTTAGGAGAACATCGCGACGACGAGATGGACAACGTCGAGCGCATTCCGTGCCCGGCGTCCGACATGTCCATCGAACCTGTACTACGCGGCGTGCTCGACGCGTCCATCAGCACGGAGGTGACAGAGTCCATGGCTGGTGTGTCCACCGCGTTGTCCGGCCTTGTGCGTGCAACCGGAGGACACGAGGCGCGAAAACGCGTGGGCTGAGGATGGACGCACAGAGCTGGCAGTTTCCTTCGCTGAGGCCTCGAGTTTCGGACTTCCGAATCACGTTTAGGTAGTTCCCCGTCGGGCCTGGTTGCAACGCTCGAAAGGGAACGAGTCGGGGTCGGTGGCTAGACGATCACGAGTCAGTGCGTCTGCCTTTCTCGGGAATGCCCTTGGGACGAGAAGAGGATGCAAGTACCGTTATCGAGATTGCGGTGGCGACTCGACGCACGCCACCGTCGACCGATTCCTTCTGAACGCTGTGAGAGTTGGTGCACGGAGAGAAAACCTCAACGTGATGCGGGTCCACCCGCTGGTCGTCCTGACACACATCACTGTGAAAGGCTTCCATAACCGTCGTAATGCCCGGCACGTCCCTGTCGCCCTTAGGGGCGTGAGTGCCACCGCTCACCGTCGTGGACTCTGCAGACATCCTCCGGGAGTACTCTTTCGTCTTCCTCGGCGTGGAGACCGCCCTGGGCGGCGCGCTCAGCCGGCGCGGCCTCGGCAGGTTAGCCTCGAACTGTTTCGTGGCCTCGGACGAGGTCCATTCGCACCACAGACAAAGCGGGATCCACACGTTGGCAAAGCCACACTGGGCACATACGAAGAGGGGGCGATTTGGGCAGAGGCGCAGCGCGGGGAGCGAATCGGACGGCGGAAGATGCTGGAACGAAGCGGCCCTTTGTCAGATCGATCCGCCCATATCGATATCGTGACCTTACGGGCTTGTTTCTCTTCCATTGTCTTTGTAGGTATCGTCGCGGAGCAGCCGAGATGTCGTGGCAGTTGGACCAGTCGCCCATGGTCTGGTCAGGCGGGAGCAGGAAGAATTCCAGGTGTGCAGACCGGCCAAGATAAAGGCGGAGTATCGGGCACGAGGGAGGGCGAGTCCCTGTCCGAAACGCGAACGCAGTGGCAGATGAATAGGATCAATGCGACTGGAAGTGAAACGGAAACTGGCATATCGATCACAAGGCACTTCCGGCATGCGCAATCCGCGTGCGACAGTAATTCACTGGCCAGGACGAGCGTACCGAGTTTGCGTGTAAGCACAACAGACACGTTGCGCAATCAAACCTTCGATCGGAAACATGTGGCCCCCACCCCCCTCGTTCCCCGCGCTGCCAGCCTCGGTGATTAGAAACACCACCAATAATCTGCCGCGGTCTCTGTCTATGACACAAGATCCGGCCTGGCTTCCAGGAATGTGTCAATCGCGTTCGGTCATCGGACAACTGACCATGCAAGAAGTGTAACAACGTGTGTCTCAGGGAATCAATTGACGCTACAATAAGACGTGTATGATATAAGTTATGCTAAAGTAATGGCGGTGCCAGCACGGTTGCAGGCTCAGGATGCAGGGAAACGTAAACGCACATCAATCAAGCTCATCAAGGAATCATGCAAACACCGCAATAGCACCTCTCCTCTCGTCCATTGTCCATCGTCCGTCCATCAGGAGGCTGAGATGCACGCGTCCGCACCCACTGACGGGACATCCCCACTCGTGTTCAGCTTCGACGATGGGTGCCTTCATCTTGCCTTTGCCCTTCCGGTTACTTCGGTGGTTCCCGCCAGAAGCACCGCGCCGACTACTCGACGAGGTAGAAGCATGGGGAGTTGGGGTAAGTCGTGTGGACATCCCACGGCGAGGGCGTAAACGTGACCGCATCGATCCATAGTCCTCGACCACGGTATCTTGACTGGACGACGGATGTTGCTCCAACTCCGAACCCTTCGACGTAGTACTTGATCCGTCCGTTTCGGAAGCCATAGGGACAGGTTCCATCAGCTTCTGAGTGCACCTTCCATCGAGTAAATGGCCACAGCGCAAGCCCCACAATTTCCGTTTCGCACGGTCCGCTCCAATATCTGCATCACCAACGACGAGGGGGTCACGACAAGCAGCGCATACCAGACTGGCTTCGCATAGTCGCGACTTGCTACCGCTGGCGGGAGAGGTTTCGTCTTCGGCGGACGAGGAAGGTGAGGACGAGGGGGAAAAGTCGTGGGTGAAACCAGGTAGTGGTGCATCCGGATGGGTGTATTCTAGTTTATAGTCAGGTTCGGCCCGGCCACCGCGATCGCGTTGCTTCAACGCTCGTTCTAATTGTCCTCTCGCTCTAACCTCAGTCCAGTGGCCCTCCTCACCCCAGAGACCGATATCGTCTAGCCCGTCTAGTAGATCGGCGTCCTCACCGGCTGCATAGTCGAAGGGGTCCCATCGCACAAAAAATGTGCGGGAGACGCCCCAGTCATCATGCCGTTCACCCCGCTGAGAAGCGTTCCGCGGGCCCACGATTCGCCGCACGCCAGTGAGTAATGCACCACCAAAGCCCATGGATGGTACATGATGAGAAGGAGGAGCCGCTGCCGGACGTGGCTGTTCGACGGAGGGTTGTCCTTGCATGTCGGCCTCGAAGGGGAGTGGATCCCCGTTCGGAATGACGAGCCCTGCAGGCGGGCGTTGATGCAGTGGCAAGAATCTCTGGGGAATGCGGGGCACAGGAGGTATGCCACCCACTTGCGGAGGGGGTGAGGGTGAGAAAATGCGATTTCTCCCGACTGTTGCTCAAGTCAATGAAAGCGTCACATGTCGACGAGAAGAAACGCACCTAGCGGCGGCGGTGGTCGGGCCGGGTTGTGGCCAATGAACTGAATTTCGTTGTCATCTTCGCTGTCGGTAAGGTTGATGACCTCCTCGTTCACTGGGAGGACCCTCGTATCCTCATCGATGCGCCTCCTTTGTCGAGGGCGTGCAGAGCCGACATACACAACATCGTCGGCATCGGGAGCATCGATGTCAATGATATCCGGCGACTGGTGTTGTCGGCGTCCTGGGACGAATGGTATCTGTATCACAGGGTCCGGGGTGGACATCAGGTCACAATATCGGGGTGGTGGTCGCTTTCCAAGCGTCGTCGACGTTCGAGTTCATAACACCAGTGCTGAAAGCGGCTTATAAAGAGTGTTATGTAATCATAGCTACGCACGGACCATTACCAAACTCAGCCACACACAAGCGTATAAAATTTTCGGACGCGTCCAACCTGTTTCCCTCTGTCGATCTTCTGTAAGTATTCATCGCCGTTCTTCAACTTCGTGATGACTTTATTCTCTTCCCCGTCCTACACGACTATGCCGAGGAATAGAGCAGTTCGTTCGCAACGAACAGCGCTCTTTGGAGCGCAGAGTGTACTTGCCAGTGCCATTTTGTCTGACATTTCGCCATTCATTTGTCTTTTAATGTTTGTTATCCATCGCTGATGTCTCGCTCAGTCAGGTTGCACGATGCGTTCATCTACCACGTTGATCAACGACTCGGGACGTGCAGTACACTGGTGAGTTTCGTTCCTGTTGTATCATGTTGCTCTGCTGCGCCACTCTCTGTGATGAAGTATTCCGTTTATTCGCAGTTTCCACTCTAGCGCCCTCCTATCGGAGTACTCCCCCAACGCGGAACGCTTATATTCTCCCTTGAGCCATGTGAACCCATAAGCATGTGCCAAGTGTGGGCCGCCCGACGGTGCGCTGAGCGGGAAGTGGGGGTCGGCGCGATGAGGGTCGCAAGGACCTTCCTTTGGATGTCTGACCCATTGCGGCGCAGCGGGTAGTCGTGTGATTGCATTCCGTCTCACTGATCAGTTTATTGCAGGTGTCCGCGGCATTACATACTCGTTTCTCGCACGACTGTTTGTGATGGATTATAATACATCCATTTTCTCCTTGCTTGATGTTGTGCCATTGTTCGTCAGCGAATTTACAGTGTCTCAATCTCCGATATTCAACCATTGTGACTCATTCGTTCGCTGTCGAGTAAATATCACCGTTATCACAAACGCTCTGGTCAATATATCAGGCGATCATGTACGTTAAATTAAATTTCTCACTTAGCTACGGAGTTGGCCAATCATCGCTCATGAAAGTGTCATGAACAACAGGCTGACTGCCGTATCAGAGCAAAATAACGGTTATCCGAACCGTTATTGTTCGACGACACTTTCAAAAGCTGTGATTGGACGGTCGCAGCGGTCGCCAATACCGTTGTGCAAATAATTTCCTAGACGGTGTTCCCTGGGCAGCCTTTTCTTGGCTGTGGCACGCAGATGTCAAGGCAGCTTGGCAGGAACTCGGTGGTGCTGAGGGAGTTGAGTACAAACTTTAAGTGAGCGTTACATAGTTGGTCATGGATAAGCGGTTGATCCAGCCGGTGGAACGTGATCCCGTCACAGTCTAGGGTCTCAGCTAGTGGGTAAATAAGGCCCTTGAAGAAAATATCTCTTAAGCAGACGCCATAGGTATGTACTCGCCGGATGGACGTGGTTTACAGGCCGGTGCGGTAGGCACTCGAAGTCAACCTGTCAAGGTCACTTCATTTAACAAACCATCCGCCAAGCCTCAGGCAGGCCACCGACACGTCGTGGGTATCTCCAGAACTCGCAAAGGTATGGTCAGACTTCCCACACGACCTCCGCGAATTAGTACGACAACGAGGAAGGCTGTGGGCATGTCATCCGTAAACCATTAACGACGAGGGTCTAGCGGACTCCCTGCACTTTCCGACTGAGCGGCAAAGCCAGCCCGGGCCAGAGTGATCGTCCCAAGTCCTTCAGGGTGTGCGGTCAGGGAACGTCGACCTGTACCTTGCGGAAACCCTAGATGCGTCGGAAGTGCAGAGGTAGAGGCAAAACTGAAGAACGCTGGGATAAGCGACGTTGGCGTACCACGCGTGGGGAGGAACTGCTGGGCAAGGGTTCGCGTGAATCACTGGCAAGTGCGTCCTTGTCTGAGCCCGGACGCGTGCGTCGTGTACCTCACCTTGAAATTACGCAGGTCGATCTCCACTCCGTTCATGACCGGTTGACCTCCCGACGACGCACATTGTCGCATCCTGCACGCAACGCGGCGTTCTGCTGGAGCGTGCTCACCCCTAGTCGAGGCCGTGCGGTTCGGTCACACCACGATAACGAGCCTTGGGGGGAAAATACGACAAAGGACCTACCAGACTCTGAAAAGATCCGTCGGAGCGCTGTCAGCATCCATTATAACTCACCCGGTTGGCGCGGTCAGGTTTCGTCCCTCACCCAAGTCATCACGCAATGAGCGGGATCACATCATCACATCAGACTAGCGTTTACGTGACTCCGAGTTGGAGAAAGGGAAGGTGCTAGTGGGCGCTTGGATTTGCTAAAGGTTGGTCGCCACTAACCAGTCATTGCGCATGTTTTACTACCGATCCCTGTTGTAGTTATAATGTGGTCGAGATCCGAACTGCCCTTGAACGTTTGACGTAGCGGCGATCGTGCAACGGAACCTAACTTTGTGTCGCCTGATGGTATAGTCCGAGGCTATAATTTATGGGCCAGCGACATGGTTGTTGTGATGTCGCTGATGCAAGGGCCTTTAAGGACCCAGAGACCAGAATTCCGACTGGAGCGATTTACCATGACGGGAGCGAATGCGGTGACGGGAGCGAATGCGGTACATGTGTGGTGTAAATATTTAGTGGCGTCGAATGTTCTAGGCGAGGATCACGAACAATGATTGGGTGGTTGAGGCCGGCTATGTCTTTCGCTGGAAGAGAATAATCCTGTGGTGGCCGCATCGGCGATGAAAATGAGCGGAGCAGCAAAAGGGGCTAATGGGGAGAATGTCATGTCACTGAGCTATTGAGCATGCCCAAATTCCGAGATACGTATTTGGCTGCCAACGCGATCCAGTGCCAGATCTTGACTCAAACCAGGTGACATAAGTACGGCCGGGGAACATTCAGGTGAAACACACCGTTATATTTCTTTGGCATACGCAACCGAAGGCCTATTTTACCACATGATTGACCTGGGTCGGCACTTCAGGGGCATGCAATTACAGTGTATTGTTCATATCCCCTCAAGTTCTCATTAGGGAGCTACACCATATTACACTCGCCGAGGCACTTCGATGGATCTCCAACAAGTCACATATGTGGCCTGATTCATGAAGGGTGCATATACAAATACCAACTGCACCTCTAGATCGCTTCCAACGCTGCGCATCGTGAATCAGATCCATACGTAGTTCAAGAAGGGTCCGCCTGCGGAAAGGAGGGGCTCCGAAGCATGCCCTTTGAGGTATCCGAATCGAAGTTCAGCTTCCATTATGGAATGCATCTTTGTTTTAATAGAACGCCACTCGCCTCTACCGCCATGTCGTGCTGACGGAGAAGTCACAAGTGTCCCATCCGAGTCAGTCGCCGTGTTGGTGGTTGGCCCTATGATATCACTATGTTACAGCAAGTATTCGACAGCCGACTTCTCAATCCCACGCGTTGCCGCCATCGACTTCTCGTAGCACAGCGATCTTTGATTCTTCGAGGCAAGACATGACATGAATGCTTGAACGAGTTACGAGTTAATATCAATAGTCGGTAGTAGGGGATCATACGATCAATAGGTAGGGCCAATAAAGTGCCCACTCCGAGCCTGGGCTGCGCTATCATAGAACATGGCTATGACATAAAGCTGCGCAACAGTTCTGATCGGCTAGGGTCAGACGCGCGAGCGATCGCGCCACAAACGTACCTGCAACACCCAAGTAAACTTTGCATGCATATGTTTCATTGACTTCACGCTCTGGTGGCTCGAGCCCAAAAGTTTTACCGCGCGTGTAACGAGTGGCGACCGGGACTGTGGTCACCGGAGTTGAATCAGTCGCATTGACGACGCGACATGTATTTGTCTGGTATCATGGGCTGGACGAGAATTCGACCGTATCAGACTCGGACTGCAGTGGAGCGTTGCATGGACGTACGTCGCTGTTACAATCACGAGCCAATGATAGTCTTGCGATCAGTGTTGTGACGTTTAAAACGGAACGCCGTCACCGGAGAAATCATCATGGTCTTGTTAGTCAAATGAACGCAAGTGTAGTGTCTGTCCGCGCGACTTGTTTCCAATCGATACGAGGAAATAACTCCCGGTGCCTGTGGCGAACATAGCTGATGTAGCTAGACGCGGCAGTCTGCGGTCGCATGTATTGTTTGCGCGGATATGAAGGTGCGCTCGTGCGGCGTCACCGCCCAGACCCCGATGGATTTTTTGTGGGAGTATTGGGCGGACCAGGGACCATAACTATTTGATGGCGGTCCGTCGTGGTATGCATGGAATAACTGACGGATGCCAGCTGACATCCGGTAGTACAGTGGCTAGGGATACATACCCTTGCCACGTTTCCCGGAAACATTTCCTTTTGGGATGCCGACGGCTCGCTACGCGAGTCAGGTTCGTCGGTTGAACAGCTGACGGCGAAATAAACAGGAATATGGGTATAGACGTGCGCCGCGTGGCCAGAGACTGTCCAAGGACCTCGTGAACGTACGTTGCTCATCTCGGGAGTCGGAACTATTTCACGTTGACCTCGCTTCAGGTACTCCGAGTCAATGCCCG
Source organism: Strobilomyces dryophilus (assembly GCA_038089955.1). Taxonomy (NCBI): domain Eukaryota; kingdom Fungi; phylum Basidiomycota; class Agaricomycetes; order Boletales; family Boletaceae; genus Strobilomyces; species Strobilomyces dryophilus. The sequence continues at coordinate 85,142 of JBBPLT010000025.1, read as the reverse complement.
CTTTCTCGTAATGATTCGGCCCACCTCAATTCACGGCCAAGCTCGAGAAGAGTCGCGGCGATCAACGCTGTATGTAGATTATCATCAAACCCATATTCGCTCCGACTCGTGCGCTTTCAGTGTCAACTTAAATAAATCATCACGGCCGTTCCAGTGTCCCCATCCCCTCGAAACGCTTTCCCCTCCAATTACCGTGCCCATAATGACGTGCTCTTCCATCTCCCTCGAGAGTCTTGTCAGTTATTACCCCTCTATGCTTGACGACATTGCCTTCTATCTCGCCGTTGATCCATTCCTAGGCCCTCCCGTCAATCTCCTCCCTCTTTTACTCACGTGCCGTACGCTGTACAACCACTTGTCCATCACCAACAACAGCGCTCTGTACGCACGTATCTTCCGCGACAAGTTTGATTGCGCAGCCATCGAGCGTCGGCTATTCCCTAGCTGGATGTCCGCTCCTTGTTTAGCTCGTGAACTCCGTAGCCGCTTCGTCGCGTTACAGCACATCAAGCATGGTAGCCCCTCTTTCCGTCTGGATCGAGAAGCCCTCTGGAAGGCGTACCTGATGTTGCTCGAGGACGACGGTTCCAACGCAAGTCAACTGTTCGGATGGGCAAATCTGTCCGATTGGATTCTCGCTGCAGTCGCTTTGAGGAGTCACCCTCCGTCGACCAATATCATCCACTCCACGCCGCATCTATCGGACCCGGAGGGTATGTCTTTGGCCGTGTGGCTCCTTTGGATGGCAAGCAGCAAAGGCAAGTCTTCTCCGCAGTCCCATTTCATCCTCTCATTGGTGCACAGAGAGCGTTGCGGCTGAACCCGGGAGAATACGTACTGTATTTACAAATGCAATTCTCCCCTTTATAGTCCGTGGATATCAGGTGGAGTTTACCGTTCTGGCTTCGGACCGAGGATGTGCTTAAATCCCGAGTACAGTATCCGTCAGTTTTTGCCCCTGATACATATTTCTATCTCCCCTTATGTGACGAACACGAAGAACTACCAGGTTTCTCCGGACCCCTTCCGCTCGTTACTCACATTCACTATCTCGGTCACAAACTCCAGCTCGCTGTACCCCCGCTTACGACCGCCGCTCTGTTAAACTTTGCCGTGCGGCAAGAAGCCTGGCAGGACACCGTTTCACTTCCGTCACGCATCGGTCTTCTCCCCGCGACACGGCAGGAGGCGATCGCCAGAGCCCTCGAGTCCCCCGCGCTTACGCAAGAGGATGTCAGAGAGTTTCATTTCCACACTCGTACTCGGTTCTTTGGGCCTAATAACGATGCCACCAGCGAACGACTTGACAAAGACTGGTTTCGTCTGGTGGGGTGTCACACTCCGTCGGCCGTAGAGCGGCCTCTGAAAGGTATTGTTTATGCTCTTGGAACATTAGTTGGTACCTGGACCGGCCGCATCTTCGTAGGTCGACCCTGTGTTTCAGCCCTACATCGACGCTCATCGACTATATAGGTACCTGATATGATCGCGCATCTGAATGCGACCGTGGATCGGCGCAGACCTGCTGCCGGTGTGCCATTAGCTCAAGAGAGGATGTCTTGCACCTTCGAAGAACATCACTGTTTATCGTTCAACGAACCGCTTATCGCTCCACCACGCCGTGACGGTCTCGGCGAAGATATTTTTAACGCATGGTTCCCCAAAAATCTGATGCTGACTCGTCGTACTGTAAGGCAGCTTCACATACATTGATTCACTAAACGATTCATTTCCGCGTGACTCCCAGGACGGGCTGGAAATTTTCGATCCCAGTACGGGCAAGAACACATGGTACGAGACGTACCGTCCTGGCCGCAGTTCCAGCTATTCTATGAGAGCCAACCAATTGCTGCGTAAAACATCAGATCGCGAGTGGCGCCGTCAAGAAGTCTCGGCTTCTGCGGCGCAGCATGATGCAGACGCCACCGACGAGTACGAATACTTCCTCGAGGAACTCCCGAGTGGCGTCCAGGACATCATCGTCACGGGCGAGGTGTGTTGCTCGCGTCTTTTCCCCCTCCCCGTCCATTCTCCGAATCTCCTTTTGTGCAGACGTGTGAACGACAGGGGGAAGCTTGGGGTTACTACTCGTACATCGGGAGAGTTCGTCCTTGGGATGGCTTGGTTGTCTTCCTTCGAATTCCGGTACGTAACACGTCTGCCAGTGCCGCTCCGTTGCCAGCCCTCATCATGGATCAGATGAACAATCAGTTTCGTGATACCGGCCGTTGGATATTCAAAGGTTACGTCCACGAACGCAGCCTTGTTGGCCGCTGGCGTGACACTGCAACAGACGAGCGTGCCGTCGGTTTTGAGGGTGGCTTCGTTCTCTGCCAAGAAGATGAAGTGGACACAGTATCCATGATTGCGTGATCCAGTCATTTACGAGTTAATGTGGACGTATTTCTGCTATGTTTTGAGCGCCGCTGCGCGCGTGAATGACGATTCTTACAGTAGTTGATGCAGTACATAGTTTTCGGTCGAATAAGCACCTCGTTTCACTGGGCACCCAGTACCGAGCCTTCGGCGTTTGCCTGCCGAATAACAAAGTGGACCACGAGGTCTGAGGTCATCCCGAGCTTCGTCGGGTATTCGAGGTGGTGTCGCTTTTAAACCCTTGCGCTGATCATGATCGCGTGGGTTTTTTTTTCGGTGTGAGTCAGAGTTCAAGCCACTTGTGTGTCCAGCCCATTCATTTCATCACAATCAATGCAACTAACTATCGCCTAGGAGGCCCCCGATAACAAGCTAGCCGCCACCGGTTCTCCGTTCGATGAAGGCTCTGATGTTTGTGTGGCCCTCGAGGGTCCCAAAGAAGGCCCGCTTCACGGCGCTCTCCCACAAGACAACCCCTATTTGCCTAGCGTACGAAAGCACGTATTCATAATCGGCTTGCGAAGCGAAGTCCCTGTAGAGGAAACCTGACCGCACGTGAGTATATACGTGCTGCGCATGTCCGTGATGCGGACGGACCTTCCGCAGATTTAAGTCGGTTCCTTTCTAGTTCCCAGAGCCGAATTTGATCTTGCACCGTCACAGGGAGGAGCGGGTTCTGTGGAATGACGTACATGAGCGTTAGCTAGTGGAGATAGTGAGCGCCTTACATTCTTCCGCATTTGTGGGTGGGCATGGGTCGTTAGATAACTGATGATCTAAACCACCTCGTCGGCGACCATGTCGCACCCTGAAATGTATTGCTGACGCACTTGGTCTGCGGAGATACCGTTGCTCAACGCTTTCCGCACGCTTTCACGCGTAAGCATGCCAACCGCCAAGTTGGGGAAGCGGTACTTCATCGTGACGAACAGGTTCAGAACAGCAATCTCCAAAGGGTTGTCTAAGGGTCAATGCATAAGCGCAAGTGATGGAGTCAAAAATGGTCATTGTTACCAGTGTACGCATATATTCTATAGTTCGTCTCTAAGACGATGAAGCCTTGCTGTCCCGCCCCCGTAATCAGCGCGACAGACGTCCCGGAACTCGCTCGGATAGTTCCTGGTGTACTTGAAGTAGGTAACGGAGGTGAAAGGGAGGTCAACGTGGTGGCCAAACGGGTAGGGTTGAAACGCTTTGATGATGCCTGAGATCGGTAAGGAAGGGTCCTAGAGGGCAAAAAAAAAGGGACCTTTCTTTGCCAGATGAGTCCGTAATCTCGGAGGTCTTCCAGCATCGCCTTTTGTGTTTCGCTCAGGGGGTCGGTAGAATATTCCTAGATGTCAAATGGCACCAGCTAAACCGAGCAATGCTGACAACTAAGACTCACGCGTCCTAGCTCCATCGTCGAAAGCATGAAAAGGAAACTAAGTACTTCGACCAGGTCCATCTGTCTTTCCTAGTGGCGCGCGCAAACGGTCAAAAGACAAGAGCTATATAGACTATCGATCGCACCTCCGCCATGTGCAAATATTGGAGTAAGAGACTCCAAAGCTGGTCATGTGGTGAGTGCAGAAGAAATTGGAATCCTGTAGAAGTAATCTGGAGGGGAGAACCGCTGGACATATATGCGTATAGTGACAGTGCGATGTAGCTAGATGCTTACTGGATACTCTTCATTAATTCGCTACGTTGGAGCAGATATAGAACACCTTGCGAGGGTTTCGTTGGAAGTTGACCTTGGCCAGATGACACCATATAATGGAGGATGGTCTGCAGTGACGCGTGGTGAGTAGGTGATGAAAAGTCTACACCTGGATACTGACCTCCCATCTCTCCAGGGCGTAAGCATCGAGCGTGTCAATGGCAGTGGGTTGCCTCTTGTCGTCCTTCTCCGCTGGGACACCAAAACTACCGGTAGTTCCCCTACGGGCCCCACTTCAGTCGGCATGCACGAAGTGTTTTGTCCCACTTACCCTCCTGTGATGGCCTGCCTCAAGCTAGACTTGAAAGTTGAATTGAGAGCGAGTTTCGCTGTAGAGTTTTGGAGGATATGCAGACTGATCATCTCCGACAAGGCGTCGTCGTACAATCTATGCGACATGAACACTTCGTCACCCGCAATCAGTGTCGCACTGACTTTCTTCCCTGGGGAACAACCCAAGCAGCCATCGTACTCGTCGGAATCGCGCTTTCTAACCACAATAGATTCATGATGACTTGCCGTTCCAGAGGTCCAAGAAGACTTGTGGTTGATTCAGTGTCTCGTTCTCGCAACGCCTCAGAGAACAAGACCCACCGAAATATCGAGAGGCATGACGATGGGCGTTGGTACAATCGCGTCAGCGAGTTTTGGGACTGTGAGCGCAAGAAAGGCAACAATGCGTGGGGGACATTTGCGGTTGCAGTCGAGGATGACTGCTCTTGTTCGACGGACGGCATTCGGAGTCGACACCGACGCCCCGTAGGGTTAGGGTTCATCGGCGTCAAATTTTCTTGGACAAGCGGTGTATACAGAAATATGTAGCGACCACCTAGGCTAGTCCTTGTACATAGCCATTTGAGCGGAAGCCCCCAACCCGGTCGACGATCAACCTTCTACTAGTAGTTTCCTTTTGTTCCACCAGAATTCACAAGGTAAATCAAGAGGGTTGTCGAACAATATTGTGCAGCAGGAAGCTTTTTGGATGTCTATCGGTGCTGGTACCTTCGTGAACCTAGGGCACAGGAGGTCTAGGATTGTCTTACTCGAAAACCTGAGCTTGGCTGAGTCAATGGCTCCAGGTTACCGTGAAAAGACGTACCCCAACCTCTTATACCTGACTGTGTTATAATGTGCTCCTTGACGAGAAGTATGGCGCGAGACTCACTGATTTTGGCCTTGCTCTCGTTGAAGAAATACCAGAAGCTCTGACCTACCTCCAGGCATCCACTTTACACCCAGGTACTGTGCGCTGGGCTGCGCCAGAGTCCTCGTCGAATCCCGAGGAAATTGTACAATGAAAAGCGATATCTACTCATTCGGAAACATCGCGCTCCAGGTAGCTTCTACCCTATTGCCTTCAGGTTTATTCTTATCGCCACACAGGTGCTGTCTGGTAAATCGGGATTTCACTCGAGCGTGTCCTCATCCACAGCCTTCGAGCACCCAGACGCTGTCGACTCCTAAGGTTGAGCAACCGTCCCCTGACGTCACTGTTCGGAGTCCTCTGTCTCGTCTCATCGCCTTTGACCCCGACTACGAGGGTCGTTTCCGTAGCCACGCCTCGACCGTCTTCCAATCCGCTAGTCCTCCCCCATTCTTCGACGCCGCCCACAACTCTGAAAACCTGCCCTTCGAGTCCCCTAAGTGGCACCAATTTCAGCTGCCCGGCGAGAGTACGCTCTCCCACACGCGGGGATCTGTCCCTCACCTTCTCATTCCAGACATTAGCCCTGCTCTGTTCTCCCAAGAAATGCCATAATTGACGGCGATGGCGGATTCGCCTCGAGTGGCCTCCAACTGCACATCGTTTCCGCTACTCCGTTCCTTTCCAACCCACCTTGGAAACACTATCAAGGCAAGTCCATTGATATTTCAGAATTAATTCTGGAAATTCTTACCATTCTTGTCCTACCTACGCTCCGGCAAACAGACTCGTCACACAGCAGTCTGCGGCAGCAAACGTTAACACTCCCAAGCCAACAGACCGAGGTCACTCATACTCTTGAGGTCCGACACAGTTGGGTGCACACCCTTTCTCCACAGCCACGATTCCCATTGGGGGCTTGTTCAATCTCCCGGCTTACCTAGGTCCCGTAACTAGTACATATAGCGTCCGCGATACTGCATGATAACCATTTGGTATTTCTGCCTTTTGCTGTAACGGCTACGCGCGGCGGTCTGGTCGTTTACAGATCCATCCCGATTGTACAGATATCAACCTCCTCTTTCCAACGCACGGCAAGGATGACACCTCATACGTGCCACGTCATCAGCCTCAAGAGTTCCTCTACCAGTAAGACACCGTCCCTTTCATTCGCTGCGATGGAGATGACAAGTGGAGCATATCGTCCTTCAACTTCCTGAGTCCGTATCTCAGCCCGTTCGCAAACTTACCTTTCCGTCCGAGTCGCGAAGTCGCTGCACGCGACAGCGGCCAAACCTCGATACTTGCTTTAAGTGCTTCCACAGCCCAACAGCAGTGTTGTGATTCCCGAGTCGACGCAGACGATAGCGAGCGGACCTATAACTGGCGTAGGTTAGTCGCAGGAAGCAAGACCCCACCTTTATGTGTCCTGTGCCGGGCTGTGGGAGTACGTTCGCGGGGAGCTTCAACCTGAGGGGTGCCGTCGCCCGATTCCGAGTCAGCGTGTTGGTTTACTCATGCTGACTGACCACGTTCTCAGGTCACATGAGATCTCACAACGACTCGGAGGAAAGTCCGTCCCACCGTAAGTGGCCCGGCTACGGAAAGGGCTTTGCATGGCAGCACGACTGCAAACGCCATGAGCAGCTGCACTCGAATTACCGCCCCTTCAATTGCAAGATGTTTGCTCGCATGGACGCGCTGAACCGACACTGTGAGTATCCTCGACCGATGCACGACGATGACTCGTCACTCATTGCCACCCAGTGCGCTCTGAAAGTATCGTTGACCGTTCATCCCGATAGACATGGGGGTCGAGCAATTAATAGCTGCCCCGGGTAACTCCTCTCTTTTCAGGTTCAAATTTTCTACGTGTATGACAACCTATTCGTAGTTGTGCCAGGTTTGTGTCCAGGAATTCATTTAGTTTCATGATAAGGCGTTACTGGGTTACACTCCAGAAAGTTACGAGAAAATGGATCGCGCGTTTCTGAAAGAGTACTTGAAGAAAAACATGGCTTCATTGTGGCTTCATTGTATAGTCATTGAAGGCTGAGTTCGGAGCTCTGTATGCCTTCGTGACAGCTGTCTCCCAGCATTCCTCCCAGCTGGTACTTTATGCTGGCCTCCCTTGAGGTGTCGCTTCAGAGAGTCTTCGCGAGCGAAAAACAGTCCGCATAAACTACACTGTACCCTCTCCTTTCCATCCCTGACGTGGACCGTCAAAATGTGTCGCGCGAGGCTCTCCTTGTTCAGGACTGTGTGGCAACCGTCCCAGAAACATTGCCGACGGGCCTTTTCGTCTCCTGGTCCGATTCCATGGGCATGCTGCAGATGCTCGAAGACGCTTCGCCTGTCTGACACGACAAGCACTCCGCAAGACGTGTCACCGTTGAGCCACCGACATTCAAAGTAGCGTATCTTAAGATCTGGTTCACGTGGTGGCACGCTGTTGGGAAGTGCCGCAGATGGGACGCATGACATAGCATCGTACGTTGGCGCGATCGACGGTCTTCGATCAAAGAGGGTGTCACAGTCTGCAAATTCGTTGAGAAAATCGAGATAAGAGGCGCAGGGGTCCTGATTGGTCCAGGCGTGACTCCAGGTCTCGTACGGCGGCGCTACGGCGGGGAGATTTGGCTGGAACGTCGGGGAGAGTGACTGGGGGGTGATCGGAAAGGTTGGGGATACGGGGGATGGATCTGAACCGCAAGACCAGCCGCCGAGTGGCTCGCATGTCATTGGATATTGCGTCTGCAATGGGGGAACTAGCGCGCGACTCCCCTGAGTCAAATCTGGGTTCATTCCACTCGACTGTGGCTGATAAGACGCATAGTTTGGCGCCGTACCGAATGCCACAGCTCTCCCAGTAGGATTAGGGACATGTGGCAAAGTTGTAGACACAGCGATGGACCCTTCTGTGGTGGGATATGGTAATGGAGCAAAAGAATCATTCACAAGCAAATGCCCCATCTGGGGTTGCTCGGTGTATGGGGGACTGGAACCACGAGAACAAGAGGATCAATTCTCTTCCATAATACATTCGAGAGTTGCACTTACACACAAATGCTGGTTCCGCGTTCCAAGAATGGATCATGCAAGAATTGCTGTATCTCCCGATCAAAATCGTTCATCGATACAATTAACAGTGAAGAGAGTCAAAAGAGCTTGAAACTGTTGAAATGACGTCCGTACATCTTTTATGCTCCCTCCTGGACACTGGAAGGCCTGGCACCATTTGCCGACCGTGGCCGATGGAGCAATTCAAGCTGCACAGACATCTCAGCTTGCCAACGATGAACATGGGGGGTGAGGATCTTTGGAATTCTCTGCCACGGGGCGATGATCAATCCTTGACCCGATATTTCGACCATGAACAACTGGGCCACACGGCACGACAACATGGAGGCGTTGGCTAGGCTCCGATCGTCCTCGATCAGTTTGTATGTCGAGGCATATCGTGGAGTGCTGCATTTCCAATTCCTGTATGTTGGCTGGATGGTAGATCATATGGTTGAAACAAAGCCACGCGGCTGTGCAGGCGCTTAGTGGCTTGGAGGGCGGCCACAACGCCGCCAACTGAAGCTATGAAGCATACATTTCCTGGGATAGAAAATATTTATTAATCAAAATCGTACGGTACGGAAGGACAACGAGAATCTCCGAAGGAACCAAATCTGTCTCAAAAACTCAACTCACAATCCCAATCAGCTGACGCATGGAGCTATTACTTACAAATTAAGACTCGCTGCATCGAGTGGTGCAGGAGGCGCGATGCGCGTCCATTACCCCTCTACGACTGAAAATGGCTTCACAGTTTGGGCATGGCCAGCGGTACTCGAGGTGCTTCTCCTGGATGTGTCTAACGAGACAGCCTTTGTTGAGCACGTCACCGCAGCTACTCCACTGGCATTCAAGCCTTGGAGTCTCGTTAGCTTGGTGAACGGCTTTCAGATGTGTCGGAATGTCATGGCCGAAAACTACAGCATTGCACGGAGACCCGTTGGTCATCCAAGCGCAATGGAATTGCTTGAGCCCTAGGCCAATTGCGACCAACTCGCACGATTCCTAGACACCAGTGAGCATCAGCACACACGTCAAAGAGAAGGATATAGTTTAATACATCGTCGCCGAAGGAGTCGTTGTAGTGCATTCGAAGGGTGCTTTCTCGAATAGAGCGCCGTGTTTCTGGCAAAGAAATGTTTCATTGCACATTCTTTATACCCAGACTGTCTCCAGTCCGAGCTCCACCAACTGACAAACACTTGTTCTTGACATGGGCAGGGTCCATGACAAACAAACAGCCAGGTTTCGGAGAGCCAAATGCCGTCCATGTATCGGAGGTCGGGACGTCGAATCATGGCTAGGGCAGCCAATCGGGAGTAACTCCATGGCGACCAAAGGTGAAGGGAATGAATGCGATGTCGTACATGTCACACCATTTTGCCTGGTGGATGCTGACATACGTGGAGCAAACGAGGTTCCGACAGCTGGGAATAGCCACGAGCGTCAAGTTGCCACCAAGGAACATCAACTCAAAGGCTCGTGACTCTGTTATCAACCTCGAGTGACGAATTTGGTGGCTCTGGTTGGTTCCCAATCGGAAGGGAAGAAGAAGCTCTAGTGCGTGACCACGGTTTCTGGTTCGGACGGCGGGTGAATGGAGTGATGATGCCGGGTGAACAAGGCTCAAGTAGAATAACACATACCACTACTGAACACTTGTCAACATGAGCACAGACTCGAAATGACGCACCCCGGTGTCGACCGGCAAGCTCTTGTGGCGATACAGTCTAGAAACGACTTGACTCGGTAGGGTAACCTAAGTTCTCGAGTTTATGTTGCGACTCTAACTTACCCTGTGATCATCGATCATTGATCGTACCTGCGGTGCTCCACCTTCCAAGGAGAAACGCTCGCAGGAGGTTGCCGACTGGCTCGCGTGCTTCAGCTTGGGTGCGCTGACTCGACGTCAAAGTCACAGTAACGTTGGAAAGAGAACATCCGGAATGCGCCGACAAAGGAGAAACCGGCCGAATACACACGTCAGCAGATTCGTTAGATGGCGCGGTCTGAAGACGAGAGTCGAAGGAAGTTGCGGTAGTTACAAGTCATGCAACGCACCTGGAGCATTGCCTAAGCCCTGATTTCGGAGTGTTTCAAAAGTCCTCGGAAGTTGAAAAGAAGCCCATCTGGAGCGTGCCAGTGTGTCACTGAGGAATCTCGCGCACGTGGCCTGCATGTCGCAGCGGTTTGAAAGACCCAACCTACTCACGCGCGCCAGTAGCCATATGTGATTATTTAGAGCGCGTAGTAGCACCTGCCATCGTCCATAACCACACCCAGTCCACTTTTCCCGCTGGAACATCACCCTGGACAACCAATGTCCGTCCCACAGCAAGGTTTAAGTCCATCACACCATACCATAATGGTGTTGGACGTTACGCGCGAGCATCGCAGCCAACAGCTATCCTCGCCACTGTCTGCCATACCAATTCAAATTCATTCAGTGACAAGTTGTACAAGCAACTCACCGAGACACGCATTCGCCATGCTCCGGAACGAAGATCATGCACTTAGATTTGGAACCTAAACAAAACCCAAATAATAACTTTGGTTGCTGACCAAGAGTCGGTCATCAACCGGCATCCTCTCAGAAATTGAAGCTCATACTCACCGAGAACACGAGCACTGCATCGTGTTTCATTGAAGTCACATCCATGAGGTTGGTAAGGTTGGTCAGGAACAGATTGACCGGTCTTCATACTATAGAGACCGGCTGGCGACAGTTTTTTACCGAACGCTGAATGCCGGAGCTGACGTGATCGGAACCTGGGTTACGTCGGATCGGACGAACACGACGCGCAAGCCTCCGTTCTGACTCTCCAACTACCATCCAGTAGCCCAAACGTCGCGCAGCGTCTACTAACACATGTCTCTGTCAATCCACTCAGCAGCTCAGAAGAGTGCGTTGTCAGTTTCGGATTGACCCCTTGATAATAAGGGTCTCGCGTAGATCAACTTTCACTAGTGCGGGCCCTCATCACTGAAAATCCAAAGGCCATCGACGAAATAGATGCAGTAAGTGGCTCGTTTCGTTTCCAAGTCCCTACTACAGTCGATACTGCCACAGGACGGTCGTACGCCGCTACATTGGGCAGCATCCGTGGGTGCTACCGAGGTCGTTCGTTACCTGATCGCTCAAGGTGCAGACGCTTCAAAAGTGGACGGCAGTGGCTGGGCCGCATTGCATATCACGGGTAAGATCGTCCACAATCTCCGCATCGTGGTTATTACATCTGTATTCTACAGTCAGCGCTGGTCACGAGGCCATTGTTCGAGAGTTGATTACCGCCGGGGCAGACGTTAATCAGAGAAACGATAAAGGGATCACTCCACTGTGCGATCCGTCGCAGCGGTTTTCTCATTTTTCTCATGTCTCAGATCGATAGGCATTACGCGGCTTCCAAATCACGCATAGAGGTGAATTTTCAAGCTACCGAGTCTGGACATCTTTCACATAGATCCTCGTTTTCGCGGCGCAGATCGGAAGATACCTGATCGAAAGAGGTGCAGATGTAGGTTGCCATAATCGTATGATCGTATTCTTAGCTGACGATCATTAGATCAATGCGAGGGACAAAGCAAACCAACTGCCACTGTGAGTCGTCGTCGTAGTAATACGATGTACTCAGCTCGACTTATTTGTTTCATTCAGGCACCGGGCTGCTACGACCGGTTCCACAGGATTTATCTCACTTCTCTTGCATCCCCCGGAGGGCGTGACGACGAAACCTCGCCTTAACACGGGTGACCGAGTCGGTAAATGACCTCCGTATCTGAAGTATGGTATTGTTGTAATTCTCCGCCACCAGGAAATACACCGCTCCATTTGGCCATGGAATCTGCTCACGCGGAGGCTGCAGTACTCTTGATCGAAGCTGGCGCGGATCGCGGAAGGGTACGTGCTTCTTGCTCTCGCTCGGTTCTTTAACCCGAGGTTGCGGTACAGACCAACATCGAGGATGTAATACCCGAGCATGTGGACGGTGTCGGCGGCGAGGAACAGAGAAGAGTGAAAGGATACGTTGTCGATCACTGTGGCCCTCCGTGAGAGTGTGTAGATATTGAACTATTACGCTGCCTGCATTCGTACTATCTGATCATAGGTTCGTTGGTGACGCCTGGTCATTCCGTTGCAGTGCAAGTCTAAATGGGAAGCGACCAAATGGGGACATCTTACGGATAGTTGGTGCGAGAAAATTACTACTCAAAACGGAAGTCGCCGCCGGCAACTTGTCATAGCTGGTTGGACCTCTGAGTCTATGCACTCTTGATTTATGTAAGATCCATCCACTAAAAGGTTAAAATGCGAACGAATACAATCTACTGAGAGGTACAGATGGGGGAAGAATAGAATATACAGTATTGTATCCCTATAGAAGCACGACATCTCCACTGCACGCAGCAATGAACACACGAGGACGAGGACGAGCAACTTTTCAAGGGGTGTGAGATGTCTACAAAGGCCGTTTCGGAAGAAGTTTAATGGTGCGATTCTGCTTCACCTGCAACCCCTCCTTGCCAAAGTAGCGCTCCGAGTCGAACGACCAGTGCAGCGAGCCGACGATCCAGTTCTGCAACCCCTCGACGTAGATCGCGACCTGCTTGTCGAGCTCCTCGCCCCACGAAGGCAGCATCGCGCGGTTTTCCTCGAAGCGCTGGATTGTGCCCTTGCAGAGCGCGCCGACGTAGTCCACTGCGCCCTGAAGGTCGAGTCCCTGTTCGCGCATGAGAACGACGATCATGTTGTGCGTGTCGCGCCGAGATTGCTCGACATTGTAGGAAAAGATGTCCTGCGAAAAAAAAAAAAGGAAATCGACACGTGGGCGGTGCACCGGAGAGGACGAACGACTCACGTTAGACCAGGTGACGAGGTCGTTGGTGGACTCTTCCATGGCCATGATCACCGGGTGCGACATGACCTCGTCGGGCAGATCGATGCGGGCAGCGTACTCGATCAGCGCAAAGCAGGGCTTGCAGCCGCTCGTGTCTCGCCTGACGGTGATGTAAGATTCGAGATCGGGAATGCGACCGTTGGCACGATCGTCGGCTTGCTGAGCGACAGCGATGAAGAAGAGATCCATCGTGTGGATGAACCGCTTCGTGCATCCAGGACCACCAGTCTGAATGAAGCGGCCGAAGAACCTGTGCCACATCGAAAACAAATTTCAGCGACACGAAAGCATAGGGAAGATATAAAAACACACGACTTAGACATCAGACCGCCAAGCTTGTCGGTCTCGAAGTTGACAGGATCGTTGAAGGCGCCGATACAGCAATGGCGCATCCCCCAGGTGTCCGTCACGTCGAATTCATCCAACCAGTCGTCCATGTTGAACAGCCAGTTCATGAAATCTGAGCAAACGCGGAGGTGAAAATCGTCGGCGTCTGGGTAACAAGCTGCGGTGAGCTCTCCGGCCTTGAGACCCATGAACTTAGTCACGCGAGGTTCGACGAGACGAGCTCCCTGCAGCAACCATTGTTCGGAGGCGCGAGCGACCTTGTAGCAATGAGGACTGAGGAGGAGAGGATAGTGGCAGTCGGAGACGAGATCTGGGAGGATGAAGCCAGAGACGGAGTGGTCAGGAGCGTTTTCGTAAGTCGCGGTGGGGGACATGTCAGCGGTCAAGACTTGAGAGGAAAAGTGACGGAAGGGGCCAGGTTATATGCCCGGGGAAGAACAAGGGTAATAGATAGTGAAACATGGCTGTTTCATTTATACCTTTGTCCGTCAGAACACTAAGTAAATGTGATTAGATCCGAATCGCTATACACGACTCACCTATTTTTTTCCCCTTCTCGCCGACCGAACAATGGAGGGGGGTCTGGGTCAGTAATTGAACCTAGCCCAATAGGCAATGGACGTTAGGTAACCAAGCATCTAAGATCGTCCGCGTACAGGTCGCCGCATCGGTGCACGCGGCGCGGCACAGGTACGACCGCCACAGGAAGAACAGTTCGACTCGGACTTGAGCTTATGATAGTACAACGAGCAGCATTGCACGGCCCGTCGCTGAGACTCCGACGGAGGGGTGAGACGACACATGCTACCTGTCTGGTTAGAACAATAAAAACATAAGTTTCGAGCCAATCTGTCGACCTAGCAGCAATTATGGTGTTTCGGAACTCGCAATGCCGGAGGCGACACAAAGTCAATGCTTACATAACACGGACTCAGTTGAACCACTTGTCGTTGCGAGCCACGACTGGCATGTCCTCGTCGGCGCTGCCGCTCAAAGTCACCCCCGCGTCCACGCCAGCGCGTCCAAATCCAACGTCAGATGCGGCGTCAGGCTCGAGGACGCCAACGAAGCGCTCAGTGGCCGCCAACCCTGGCGAAATCTCCAGCCCACACGAATTGACAGCCTTCGTAAGTCACATCAGCGGCGAGGCTCCACCTCGTGGTTTCATCGACGCCCGCGTTCTAGGTAGAAACGCTTTTGGAACAGCTTGATACCAAGTTCGACGAGATGTCGTCCCAGATACTCGATCGGAGTCGGTCCTTCTCCGTCTCGTGCGCGTCGCATGTCCGTTCTGACCGACGTTTTGCTAGTGGCACAAATGTCCAACCGCGTCGACGCGCTCGAAAACGCGATTCAGGACATAATATCAGGGGACGTGACTACACCGGGTACTTCTTCAGCTTAGCTCCCGGCGACCCCTGTTCCGCGGCGAAGCACAAGTGGTGTGTCATGAGTCTTCGTGACTAATGACTCCGCCTCATACGCATGCTTCGCCTTGCGTCGAGATCTCGTCGGGCATCGGGCGCTTCTGCACTCATCATGATCGAACCATAGTCCATACGTAGCCCTTGTAATTCTAGTGCCCCGTCCAGACGTAAGATGCAGACGTGTTTCACGATCTCGCGCCATTGGTCATTGATAAGAGTACCCCATTCACTCACAGCCTATCGCACTAACGAAACGTCTGACCAAGACGGCAAGGTATGTACTACTCAGGTCCGCTGGACGAAAAAGTCATCGCATTCCCTCTATCTAATCAAGGCCCGGCGGCGTCGGACCAGTTAGACCCGGTGTCAACACCCGCCGTTGGGGTACACCGCCAGGAGCACCTCCGCCGAGCATGGAAGACAGCATCGCGCCCAATGGATTATCCGGTTGTGTCTTTGGTGGCGGGATGGCAAAGTACAGCGTCGCAATCTCGTATAATGCCTAGTCCCCAGAGTCGGATCAAAGTGTACCCAGGCGGCGACTCTCGAACTCACCGAACGGACCTCCTTGCTGGCGAAAACGCCGCCCTTGGATTGATACGTACCACACAGCCGAATCCAGCTTTCCCGCATGACCTTGTTCTTCTCGGCGTTACCTCTTTGGCACGCTAACACAGCAAGCTGGCAGAAATTGAGGGCGTGGTCGGTCGTCATTACAACCTCACTCGAATC
The DNA here is from genome assembly GCA_038089955.1 of Strobilomyces dryophilus. NCBI lineage: Eukaryota > Fungi > Basidiomycota > Agaricomycetes > Boletales > Boletaceae > Strobilomyces > Strobilomyces dryophilus. The sequence goes on along the minus strand of JBBPLT010000025.1, from coordinate 69,455 downwards.
GGTGACCTGCAGAGGCGAGGTCTCCAGTGAAGATGCCAGAGACGGTCGAGCAGCCATTATCTTGTTGACGAACTGAACGATGAACGTCCGAGCCGCGACTATGTTCCCATTCTCGAGGTATCTATTGCGAAGCAAGTTAGGCTTTGATGCGATTCATCCGCGGGAAAAGAAGACCAACGGGAGAGTGCCACGAAGGGCGAAGTTGCCTGGTATACCACCCCCTGCGCACCAATCGACGGACATCTGAGCTAGAAGACGAGCGCTATCCCTTTTTCCAGACGCCAACAGATGTGGTTCCGCTGCATCATATGCTCCTTCTGCTCGGCAAAACATTAGACAGGCTGGGCGTCCCGTCGGGGGACTGGGTACCTTTGTAAAGCAGTTCACCGACGTAATGGTGAAGATCGGGATCACCAGCTGGATTTGGGCCTAGCTTGGTCGACCACCTGACCACGAATGCGTAAGCTCACAAACGATCCATAGCGAGGACGAAAGGGCATGACGAACGCGACCGCTCTATCGATGATCGTCTTGCGCCACGTCCCTGAAGGACCCGTGAGCGCGATCAGCTGCGTGATCCTCCCTAGAAAGCCAGGCCTGTCAGACAACCCAGATGGCTGGTACCGACATTCGGGAGTGGAGTGGCGAACCTCTCGATTCGTCTGACGCGCCTTCCCCCTTGCTTTCGTACACATCCAACAAGAACAAGACGAGATCCGTTCCGCTGCCTTGTTGCCCAGACTTGAGCAGTTCCCGCGCCGACTGGAAGAGCACATCGATCGCGGTGTCGTACTGTCCCGCTTTGGAGTACCGGGACGCGAAGGTGCGAGCTTTCTGGTGAGCCTCGTATGGCTTTCCGCCGGCGACGAGTGGCAGGATCGCATTCAGCGCGCGAGACGAGGAGCCCTCACCAGCAGGCGGCATGCTCACGATGCTGTACAGACGACGTGCCATAACACGATCACGCTCTAGGGTATCAGAAGTCTCGCTGGCACTCCTGTCGGGGACCACATTCTATCAGACTATACTAGTACTTACAGCACGGCACCTGGCCGTTGGCAGGTGAAATGATTCCCGGAGTGCGCAGCCGGTCATGGAATGCTGTACGCTAACCAAACCTCCCCGATCTGTGGATCTGTACCAACCCAGTCTTTCAGAAGCTCTGCGACGGCGGTCTTGATTGCCCATCCAACGAGAATGACCACTGTCGTGGCCAAGGGATTGCAATCCAACACAACTGTGCGTACAGCAAGGAGTCAGTCAGGCTCGGATAGAGTCAAGGGAGTTGCTAACCTCTGAGGCCGAAACCCGTGGCCATGCCACCCAGCACGTTCCGCACTACCCATTCGCGATCGAACTTGTCTTCATCCCAGATTTCGAGTGCGCTCACTATCCAAGGGTTCTCGTATGGTGCAATAAACCGATATGGCCCCCTTCCTGGCAACGACGATGACGGCCGCCAAATCGTGAGCAGAAAGAGCAGAAAAGACTTTGTAAACGAAGAGTAAATGATTGCTAGCGGGATGTGTGACAACCTAACGAATGAAATCAGCTGGTCAGCATCTGGACAGAACTGAATGCCCACTTGAACTGTTGACGTATTCCAGACACTTCGTCGGAGCGAACAGCCTTCCAAGACCTAATCCAATCAGAGAACCCGAGCACGATGTACGAGGCGAGCACCACTCCCGCATGAAATGCGACTGTTTCTGTTTCTACGTGAACAATTAAACAAATTAGCGAGAGCAGGAGTAGCAGACCGGTCAAGCAAGCCACTAGGATGCGTAGAAACACCTCAGTTGTATCGGTGCTCCACTGCGAGAGGTCCGCGGCGACCTGTGGGTCTGCAGGCCCGTCATCAGAGAATTCCGAGTGGCACCTCGAATCGGGCCTTACTTAGTTGGGCCCAACGTATAACTAAGGTTTAGTGGGTCAAAGAACGAAAGGGAGAGGATATTGTCACTGACACGCGTCGACCAACACTAATCCGCTTCCCAGCTTCAGGATGTGTAACCATCTGTTCTGCCTTGCAACAATGTAACTGATGGCTACGCAACAAGTGGATGAACCTACCTTGTTCCTGTCGAAAGCCTTTCGGCGCGCAGAGTCCATGGTCGCGTCCTCCGGTTGAGCATCGGGAGCATCGGGAACATTGGTGTCATATGCTTTACGCGGTTCGGACCCCCTGTTGTACAATAAATGGCGGTACACGCCTCTCTTCAACAGTATAAGATCGAGCAGGAGCGTGAGCGTGTCGTGCTCCACGTAGGGATCTGCGAATGTAAGACATTTATTCTGTGGGTGCTTTCGGTTCGCGTCCGCCGTTCAAAATGTCGGAGGACTAACACATTGTTCGAGGCGCAAGTTGTACGCAGACTCGTAGACGGTGTAAAGATGCGATATTGGCCGCGCGCACGTAATGCAAATGGCCATTAGACGATTCTAATGATTATGAGTCTGGTGTTGTTGTGTTCAAGTTCATGCCTTCTCAGAGGTAGCGTGAGAACGTTGCATTTTCCAACCTCAGCTCGTTGAGTCTCAAACTCAAGTCGGTGTCAGGTACTTATGGCTTGAACTGCTGACTCCTTGGTTCTCCAAAGCAGCAAAACAGGTGAGATTTCGGTTGTATGCAATGCTTTCATGGAACGATGTAACTTCTTGTTCAAACTAGATAGTATCTGAGGACTCTATCCGATGCTTTGATTTATTTCTACTTCTGACCTGCGTCATATGTACATACCGGGCCGCCCACTCTTTGACCAGGAACTGATTACTTACTTTTCTTCAGGCATATTTGATTGCGTGTGGTGCGTAGACTGGATGACATCAGGTCAGTTGTCTTTCCTCTTCGCCCGCAAACGATGTCATCATGGAGTTACCGCCTGATGCACTTCCATGAGCTGCAGTCTGACGACACTTCCTGGCTGTATTTCTTTCGTCTGATTCTTCTTCATCTTGGATCGATACTTCCAGTTACTCACCATCGTCTTGTGCAGACCATCTCGCTTCGTTATGTTGGCCGGAGCAGTTACCTAGTGGGTAGCGCTTCCTTTTCCCATCACTTAAACGATGCCATTTACACGACGGTCTTCGTACTTTTCCTGCCGAAATGGCCCGTGCAGCTCTACTTTTCCGGGCACTCCCTTCTGATTCTCTCAGTAGTCTGTCTCGAAAGCTTCCCTGATCATCCCTAATACGTCTCCTGTGCACAGGTGGTAGAAAATCAACATGCTATACAATCTTATGTCCACGGACAGAACGAACGAGTATGCATTTCGACACGCTGCGATCGCCACAGGAAAGCTGGTAACCGCTCGTCTGTTGTTCGGTTTCAATGCCCATTCCCGAAGGGAAGCTATTGCTCGGATGGCGTTCGTCCAATCGAGCTCGTCGTCCGCATCCTTTCCGTCTGATCGTCTTCTATGGTGCATGAGCGTTGCTGACAGGAACGGACTAGGCTTTTCGCACCTCGTTGCCCGTGACGTTTACTTATTTACATGTCCATCCACGAGTATGTCGGGGTGCGTCCGATGCACGGAACAAGTGCACCGACGCATTTATCTTTCGAGTGTCTCTGTTTCTCTTTACTTTCTCTTTCTTGCGAGCTCTACATTTTCAGTACGGATGATCAGAGATGCATGTCGAGATACTGAATGACACTGAACGTTCCCCGGAAAGACTCGCAACCATGCAGCCCGTTATCGTCGGGCTTGGCCTAAGATGATCATTGAAAGTGCGCCTCATAATCACTGACCGTTCCGTTTGCGCCCTCCAAAGAACCTGGGCTGACTACGTGACGGATAATCCGTCTTTCCACTTAGGTCTTGACTCACGACGACTTGAAGTTCAACCAAGTTCGACCTCTATCAAAAGCCCGAGCGGCAGTCAATATCCATCAACGTTGAGGCATGTCGGTGACGTAACCCAAACATGCACCGCAACGTTGCAATTGGTCGCCTGGTGCCGTTGAATTAACGTCATACGACATGTTCTCAAAGAACGAGGAAAATTGTAGCATCCCTGCTTGGCTTTCTTACTGATCTCCAGGCCCGTTTATTCGTTGCTCGTGGACATTTAGGTGGGAAATATGTCGCTCATTTTGGTCATGTCCTGCACTAGACAACGAAATGTTCGGACCACCACGTTGGCCGGGTGCATTGATGGTCGGAAATCAAAGTTGCAATGTCCTTGATCTTGTTCCATGGAGTGGAGATGATGGGGACAGTTACTACTATAGTAGTACATGGTGCGATCTTCGGGTCAATTTGGGAGACCAAGACAAGAGAAGAGGGCAAATGATAAACTCGATTCGACACTATTGCACACAGACAACGCGAGGCGGCAGCATGCAACGTCTGGGGCATGGATACCAATTTCGACGACGTACATCGTAAATCTAGGAATCAACGTTCTTAGGCAATGAATGGGAATATAGCCTTCCTCCCCTCGGGATAAGCACTTCCGAAGTCCCTCTTGTAAGCGACGTGTTTCTTCATAGCCCAGATATACATCTGTCCGGTAGAGACGATCAAGAAACCATAAGCTTTGTGTTATTCATGAGAAGACGTTTGGGCGCATAGAGGAAGAGGCCTTACCAATCCAGCTCCCGGTCATGAAGGCAATGGCGGACCAAGCAAGGGACTCGAAGAAGTAGTTTGGGCAAGACACGAGAGAAAAGCCATATCCGTGAGGAATAGCGCGTTTGCGGGACCCAGCTGGACGAAGGTTACGAAGCGTGACGTGGGTAATCAGATTGGATATCTCGGCGTACTTGATGAAATAGAGTAAGACGCACAGTCAAGACTACGAAAAGCTGAAAAAAACTCACAGCCCAAACTGCGGTACAGGCCCAAATAAACACTGGGTCGTTCCTGGTGGTGCCGCGAATGTATGGAGACATTGCAGAATATTGTGGACCATAAATTGCGAGTGCCAGGAAAAGCCCTATATACATTTTTTTTTGAAAATGAACGGCGAACTTCACCGAATCATGCAACAAGTACTTACCACTGCCGAGGTGGTAATGGGCTGAACTGTAGGAGGTAAAGGAATAAGGACGGAGAGTGAAAGTAAGAAGCTCTCACTTTTTGAAAACGTTTGTGAATGGCATCGTATCATGAGAAAAACGGTGAATGCTAATAACTGCTTTAGTCACACTTGAGTAAAGATGGGAGAACGACCCACAAAAGAGTCTCGAACTCGCGCTTTGCGAAATGGATCATTACAAGCGCGTACACGAACCTATGAGTCGCGTAAATGCCTGCATCAGTGAAAAGGATAGTATGGAACGCAGACCGTTGTAACATGCTGTGGTAAACGGAGCCACCCCAGATGTATTCAGGGAAGTAGTAAAATATAGGGTGAATCAGAAGTGGGCCAGCCTTCCCAACGGCGTCAGTCCCATCCACCAAGTGACCAGCATGACGCGTAGACTCACATATTCGATCAAAAAGACGGTCTTCCAACTTATCTGGTGGCCAAGGTCTTTGACCGCCAGCTCACCTCCATCCACAATGCCCGCATCCACCAGTTTGACCTCATCGTTGAGAACGTTTTTGCTGTCCTTGAGGGTGATCTTTTGACGCGCCGGGTAAAACTGGAAGGCAAAGTCATGTCTCGCAATGCTCACGCTGGACTCGAGCACGCACTCACTTTAGGGTATTTTCGGGTAATGGCCACCTTGACGTCCCGTATTGTCACGTCCTGGACGTCCTTTCCTTGGATATCGAATTGAATTGGAAGCCCACGAGCGATGGAGACGGGTTTTCCTGCCGGCGACACAGTGACGGAGACCATTCTTGTTGGGACAAGGTTGAGCTACCAGAACCGGCTACTCAACCAGTTACTCAATGCGATTCTAACTTTTATTACGGTAATATATTACCAACTTCCATTGAGAACCACCATGTTCCTGCAGCTGGTCTCCCGTGTTGCAAAATGCCCCGTTCATGGATTAGGGCGGCCCTTCCCAGCGAGCACGTTGCCACCCCAGAGCTAGCTGATGCTGGACTGACCAGGAATATTAGGACGGGCGTTTTCTGGAGTGTCCTCGGTTGAATTGAAGTACGACGAGTACATTCCACCAGATGGCAACAAAACCGAACGGCCACTCGTTATTCTCCACGGGTTTTTGTGAGCACCTCGTGAGCGCTGCTCCCGTCTGGTTGATTGGTTGATCGAATGAATCTCAGTGGCTCTAAGCGGAATTGGCAGTCGCTCTCCAAGGCATTCGCACGAGATCTTCAACGGCCTGTGTACACTTTTGTGCGCCGTCGCTTGCCTCCTCTGCAACTCGTCGCGTGAAGTAACATGAAGCCCCGCAGGACCTCCGCAACCACGGCTCTTCGCCACACGTCCGCCCTATGACTTATACCCATATGGCTGCGGATGTCCTCGATTCCTGTCGCAGACTATCATTATCAAACATCTCACTCATCGGACATTCCATGTAAATTCGCCGTTCCTCGGCGCGCATGTGGGCTCATGTTTGCTCACAGGGGAGGGAAAGTTGCCATGACCTTTGCTCTCAACCCAGAAACACCTGCTGATCTCTTAAAGGATCTCGTCGTGTCCGACATCGCTCCCGTGCGCGCCAAGGTGTCTACTGACACCATTTTACACATCCAAGGGATGGAGGAAATTGAAGCCAGCAACGTGTCTTCCCGTCAAGCTGCCAACGAGATCTTAGAGAAATACGAAAAGGTACCCATCTCGCCGCTACCATCGTCCGAAAACTCATTGGTCCCAGGACTCTAGCGTCCGCGCATTCCTATTGACTAACTTGGATACTAGCAAATCCCCTTTCAGGTTCAGGATACCGATAGACATATTGAAAGAGGGCGAGATTGAATCATTCCCTTACTCACCCGGTGAACGGGCGTGGGATGGCCGTACACTATTCGTGAAAGGATCGAGGAGCAAGTGGGTTACATCACTACCCACGACTTATGAGTCTTGACAACAGCAGATTCATTAACCGTCACAACAAGCCGCTCATAAGTAACTTCTTCACCACGAGTACCATCGAAGAACTTAATACCGGGCATTGGAGTAAGTCGACGCATTTTGTACGTTCACGACTGTTGACCCTGTGCAAAGTCCACGCAGAGATGTAGGGATTCGCAACATTGCATACCCCTGGTGATGTTCATCCTCTTCCTAGGCCCAACGAATTCAAGAAGCTTGTAATAGACTTCGTAACACACTAGGACATACTCACGCCGACATCTTAAACTACCTTACCTTTATCCACACAAAGTTTTCTCGCCGAGATTGCCCGTAACTGAGACCAATTCATAAGCCTGAACATTGAAGCGCGGCAGCTCATCCTATATCCGGCTCTTTGGATCCGTTTGCAACTGCCGATGTTGTGCCATTGCGAAGGGCCTCGACATCGCCATCGCCTGCTACTCTCCTTGCAGCAAAAATAGCCAGAGCTGTTGGGGAGTGTTCCGGAAGCGTGGACTCTTGTGTGGGGTTCAATTCTTGATAGTTGATACTAGGAAAGATAAAGGTATTGGTATTTGGTTAGCACCACAACATCCGATCAGTACTGAGATTGACCGACCATTTGAGTAGCACATAGAATGCCACTCCGAGTAGAGAACCCAGACATGGACCAACCCAATACTAAGTACCAAGTGAAAACTGGCAGGTGGCCAGACGAGGGTGGACATACTACCCAATGCTTAGAGTGCCCTGGAAAATCAAAACCGGTGACCACTGCTGGACCAAATGAACGAGCGGTGTTCATGCTGGCGCCAGTATAGAAAACTGCAAACCTGTAAGCAAGATTGTCATGTCCTTATGGTCAAGCTACTAAAACTATAACACACAGGTGCCCGGCAAACAGCGTCAGCCCGATGCCAACCTATACCATCTGTCGTGAGCTACTTCCGAGTCAGAAACCGAGGAAATCGATTTACAGGAGCAAATGGCGTGGCAACGTGTTTCTCGGCGGCTAACATAAGCACGGCCAGGACCAGTGCAGCCGTGATGAACATCTCTATGAACACACCTTGGGCAGCATTGGTCCCCGGCCGCAAGAACGTGCTAGACAAACAGGAGACAGTCAGCTACCTGGCATCCAATTCAACTCGAGGATCATACTTGACGCTGAGTGGCCCGGGAGTCAGACCGTATACGATAGCCGATGCAGCGATCGCCCCCACCAGTTGAGCGATACATAACATGACGAAGCGTACGGGACCGACGACCCCGACGAGGAAGAGAGCTAGGGTGATGTTGGGGTTGAACAGTCCGCCCGTGACGCGATAGAACAGCCAGACGGTGACAAGGAGACTGAGCCCCATAGATGTCGCGATGTAGAGCACACGCTCGATAGCGGATCCGCTCAGGAGCGTTTCACTGGCCGATGCTTGGATACCTCCCAGGCCGAGAAGTAAGAAAAACATCGTCCCGGCGAAATCGATGGCAGCTGCCTTGACGTCTAGAGTAAAAGATTGGAAGAGACGCTGTGAACTCCAGTATGAGGGTCTCGACCCAGACATTTCGGTGGATCAGTTCGATGTTGCTGAGCTTTAGGAGGTCGTTCACATCCTACTATTGTGAGTAATCCTTTACCGTTTTGCGTCATGCCGCTCGGCGCCTGAAGCACGTTACCTGGCAAAAGCACCACTCCTGTCTACAGTATTACTCTTGAGATAAACACGAGGAGTCCATGCATGCTGCACGATGGGCGATGAGATCGATCCAATCTATTGATTACCCTCTCAATTCAGTAGTAGAATATATAGGACTGGGTGTCGTAAAGGAAATACTATTGAACATTTCCACGTAGCCCGTTTGGAAAACTCTCTGGCGTGGCGCTGCCAGAGGCCTCAACATCGCCCCCTTCCCTCTCGATGGCGAAAAGGGCTGGCGTCGTTGGTGAGTCTTCCGCGCTTGTCGATGCTTGTGTAGGGTTCAGTTCTAGGTAGTTGATACTAGGAAGGATAAGGTATTTAGCGTCACGACACTCGTTCGGTACCGAAATTCGCTGACAACTTGAGCAGCATATAGAACGCCACTCCGAGCAGAGAGCCCAGACACGGACCGACCCAATACTGAATACCGGGTAAAAATCGGCAAGCGACTAGACGAAGGTAGGACGCACAACCCAATGGCTAGAGTGCCCTGGAAAATTGAAACCTGTGACCACCGCGGGACCAAATGCGCGAGCGGTGTTCATGCAGGCGCCGGTGTAGAAAACCGCGAATCTGAACACAGTGAGCAAGGCTCTCACATCTAAGTTCAACGATAACGCACAGGTGCCCTGCAAATAGCGTCAGCCCGATGCCAACCTGTACTATCCGTGAGTTGTTACCGAGCCCGAGACGGAGGGAGATACTTTACAGGAGCGAATGGCGTCGCGGAATGTTTTTCGGCGGCCAACATAAGCACAGCGATGACCAATGTAGCCGTGATGAACATCTCTATGAACACACCCTGTGCAGGGTTTATCCCACGCTGCAAGAACGTGCTGGACAAGTAGGAAGCGATCAGTCGCGCGCGCATCCGATTAATCTCGAAGAACGTACTTCACGCTGAGTGGCCCTGGAGTCAGACCATACACAATCGCCGATGCAACGATTGCTCCCGCCAACTGAGCCATACAAAACAAGACGAACCGGGCAGGACCGATAACCCCGACGAGGAAGAGTGCTAACGTGATGTTCGGGTTGAATAATCCGCCAGTGACGCGATAGAACAGCCAGGCAGTAACTAGGAGACTGAGCCCCATGGACGTTGCGATGTAGAGCGCATGCTCGATGGTGGATCCGCTCTGGAGCGACTCGCCAGTCGCAGCTTGGATACCGCCCAGACCGAGAAGCAAGAAAAATGTCGTCCCGACGAATTCGATGGCAGCTGCCTTGACGTCTATGGTAAACGATCGGAAGACACGCTGTGAACTCCAGCATGAGGATTTCGACCCAGACATATCGGTGGATCAGTGACCTGGTACAGGGCCGCGAGTAGAGGATTGACTATGTCGCGCGCTTGGAGCCTTGTCAGACGTATATCGAATCGGGCTTGAGAGCTGAAATGGACCAAATTGCTATGAACGTTTATTGTCTATGACTTGAGTCACCGATTTCGACCCTCGAGCCTGTGCATAGTAAGTTGCAATCACTGATGTATTGTGCTCTCTGAACACCCAACAGTATCAGATTATATGAGGGTGAAAATGCTAAGTACACGGTACTGTACACCGCGATCCCAACTGTTAATAGCTTCAGAGTTCGAGTCCGAGTCGGGTGGATGCGGACGGCACGGTTACAAACTTTGTGCATGGAAGTTGTGTCTAACTTCAAGTTGAAGCCGAGGGAGATAGACTCCGAGAGGCTTTCTTGGATGCAGTGCCGCCTCACCGCATCCGCATAACTGTTACGCGAGAGGTTTCCAGTCGGCCAGCCCGGGACTTTCCGAGTAGCAGCTCTGGTAACTTGCTTAACATTCAACATACACAGAAAGTCCGAGTCTGAAAGGTGGGCAGTGGGCCGGGGGCCAGTGGAGGGGCGTGCGCGTGAGGAAAAGCTTGATGATTGGTGGCTTTATGTAACCGGCTCAGAATTACCTAATTTTTTGCTTTCTCTGACCTCTCAAGAAATGCGCTGGCAGTCTAACACGTACGTTGATGGAGTTTTCTAGTAGACGAGCCTTGCTCCCTTCTGTAGTTCGCTCGTGCCACCCATCTTCACGTCGCTGCAGTCTGTGCTCACCACTCTTGCATCGTGGCCATTCTTTACTCACCGTTCTTGCGGTTTCCATGCTTGACAGTCATCGGATGGCGTCGCTCCGTATGTGGGCACCAGCTGAGTGAATACTTGATTAATTGCTTGTCTATCACCACTTTGTCTCTATCTACACCGTCTCACAGCGACTATCGCCCAAATCCGCAAAACTTCATTCTGGAAACAACAACCACCGAACCCAGATGGACGAACAAGCTGACATTTTGCTAATTATGCACGGGGCAGTAATATTAATTAATGTGTCTACTTGCAGCCGTCCAATTTGTGAGGCAGTCACTCCAGACGTACCGCGCGACGAACGAGTGGCAGCTCAATCAATACCTGGGTTTGTATGTCAAGCAAGGCTCACTTTCTTTTCTGCACAAGTCATTCTGTCCCTATTCCATCCATCGCCTTCCGAACCAGCAAACAAACCAAGGGTGAACTTATGGTGGCGTTCCTCAGAGCAAAGCCTCGAGGGACAAAGGACATCGTGGGGTACCAATAGATGCTGCCATGGGCTAGTGTCCAGCACGACTCACCTCGCCGCACATGCAAATTCGTACGATTGTATCTTGACATAAACCTAACAAAGAGAATGGTGAATCGCAAACCACTCACAGGTGATCCCAATGACAACGGAACGTGTTTATCGCTACAACATTTCTACGGTTAGCTTACAACATGTCGTTCGAGACGGTATTGTACGGATATACTATCTGTTGTCTGAAGTCGTCATGGAGTGTCAGAGTTGTCGTTGCCTAACCTTGAGATGATAATTGAGGAAGAAAATCGCTGTTTGGCATTACCTCCGCATAAGGCCACGGTAAGAGTTCGTGAATCTGAGAAAAGATTGACTCTTTTTACAAGTAGGAGGGGCCCAGCGACGCCGCCAACCTCGATTTGGTCCATGCCTACCTCATTGATGGATCGAAGCCCGAGATACTCAGTCTCCGCGCGTGCATCCGATCGAGATGGGAGTAGAAAAGACCTCTGATCTGTCAAATCGATCCTCGGTGGACATGCAGAAGATTGGTATTGACGTCATTGGCGACAATGTTCCCAGAAATGGAACTCCTCATGGGGAACTGTTCCGTGTGAAGGCGTCGAATGAGTGGTGTGGCTCGACAAGAGCGGCGGGGGCAACCAGTGAGCAGTCGGGCTCGAAAAAGCGGCGGCGGCGCTCGATGACACAGCGGAGCGTCGAACGAGTGGTCAGGTTTAAAAAGAAGTAGGAAGGGTATCAGGCATGCACGCCCCCATCCGGGCGGAAGGGCTAACTGCCAGGGGAATAGGACATCAGGGACAAGGCCGGCCCATCTGCAATATACTTACAGTCGACTCCCTTCTAACGCATACCCTACATAACGCATACTCCCTCACAACGCATACATTCCTGGTGTCCCAAACAGCTTTGGTTCACCATACGACTTCCCCAATAACACATACCCCCTAATAACACATAGCTTTGGGACTATCCCGAGAGATATGTTAGGAGTCGGAGTCGACTGTATAACGTTATCATTTGACGACTCTTTTGCTGGCTGTTTGAATGGTGAGCCGAGACCAACTGACGCAGACACCTTCCTAATCGAAAGTGAAATTCACTCGAATTTTGACCTGCAGGTTCTCTGATTTGAACAGGGGGTGGTGATGCTCGAGAAAAAAACGCACCCAGCAGCGTGAGAGCGGTTGCGCTCAAATTAACGTGGTGGGGAACTGGAGTGACACCACCCAGGTCCCGCGGCCAATTCCTCGCCTACAAGAGATAGGAAAGGAACCACGAGTTCTCTGTCACGGTGTGGCGGCAGCTCACAGAGCCATATGATGCGCTGGGTACGTGCTTCGCTAGCGATGATCGGCCTGGTGTACAATACCTCTCCGTTGGCGACCTATGTAAGTAATCCTGATGGTGTGGAAAAAAATGATCGAGAAATGTGGCATCCGGCTGGAACCATGCTCGACGCTCGTTGGGCGGAACACGCCTCGCTGTGGCATCATCATATCAGCCTTGACTTCTCGGATCTTTGACGGCGTTACAAAGCGCAGCATCGTAAAGGTACCAACATCCTGCAAGATGAAACACTGTTGATAATCGCGATAGCGCAGCAACTTGAGGGCAAGCACTGTTCTTTAGATTATGAACCATTTATTAGGTACCGTCTGTGCAAGACTCTGCCTGTCAAAAATTCCTGTGAGCGAAGGAGTACCGTCTGCCTGTCCTCCGCGGTCGGCCTAGTGCATATTCTGTCAACTTAAACGCGATGTCTCAGTCTCAGGCTGGCATACAGTCCGCGCTGATTAGCCTCCAGCAGACTAACTGCGCGACTGGTATGCTTCTTGTGCTTGTATGTACTTGTTGGATCTCATTGACGGGTCGGCCTCTTCCTAGCTGCAGTCCTTACTGCCGTTGTATACGATTACGGTGAGTTACAGGTTAGTTTCAACTCAGCGTACTAAATTTTCACTCAGTCCTCACGTTTCGAGATGAGGTATAACGTTACTCATTCCCAACGATTACGTATAGTTTGCCTCATTGACATCCTGTGCAGATCGAATACGTTTGGGTCAGCAGACAACGGTCTATGCAAGTGGAATGAGCCTGATAACCACTCAGTGCAAACCTTGGACTGGTGTGTCGACACTGTTCATTTTTGTGCGTATTCAGTTTTACACTGACTTGACGTCCGCTAACCGTGCTGCACGTAGGTTCGCTATCTCGGTCTTCTAAATCTCATGTAAGTCTGATTATTGTAAGACATATGCTGACACGGATGGGTTTATTAGAACTTGCTCTCTTTGTATGTTCATTTGGAATGTCAGCATGATTGAATTTTGACACCATTCCAAGTGGGGAGCAGCTTCCTTCCAGTCTCTAGAAAGGTATTTACTCTGAGATAATGAGTGGTGATGGATTTTACTGAATTTAGTGTCCACAGACGTACGTACTCGCCTTACTCCCCGTTCCAGATACTTGCTGAACAGCTGACATGTGTCAGATAGTTGTGAGCAGACACCCCAAACCTTTGTGATACCTACATCATTGATGATTACATTCAAGGTGGGATAATCTATACGATCGATACGTGGGCATTTTACCTCTTTCTTGGTGCCGCAGATCGTGAGTTTCTTGTGTTCAATTCTGGAAGGGCAAACTCAGACTATGACTTAGTTGTAATGGTTCTCCGTGTGTGGGCTATGTATAACCGATCCAAGCATGTGCTCTATGCTCTTCTTTCGTTATTTTCACTGGAAGTCGTTTCGTCCGTTGTTAGCACTGCCGTTGACAGTAATCCAAAGGATATGTCAGGTATGTAAATGCCAACTGAATAGTGTACTGCACTGATTCACTGTTTGCTATCCCACCTTACTGATCATCATACAGCATTTATCGTTCAAATAGGAGAGTTCTCGTTTTGTCCGACGGTATCTACACCAGTTTGGACGAATGAGGCTGCCGTTTTGCAAATCACGCACGGCGCGACAATGTGCGTGTTGGCGATTGCCCAATTCGTCAAGCAGTCGCTCCAAATGTACCGCGTGACGAACCAATGGCAGCCCAATCGATATATGAGTTTGCTCCTGAAACAAGGCATATTATACTTCGTTGCGTACGTTCTGATTTCAGTGTTCTCTTCGCTATCCTTGCATGCAAAGGTTATTGATCAACTGAACTGCCATAGCCTCTTTCTGTACAATCTCATGAGTATCTTGTCTGCCTGGGGAAAGTACCCATCAGAGGGATGGATACTGATACCGTTGCTCATCCTGGATTATGTCCCCGTGTTTACATTAACACCTCGACTCATCTTGGGCATCCGAGAGCTATACACACATAGTGTTCAAAGCGGGCCTGGCGAGGGAATTGATACTGGATTTGGCATGTCATATGGCCCCGGCACGAGGACGGAGATCGTGTTCGCACATGGCGAACACAATGGGGAACTGCCGGACGATGGGACTCGAGTCGAGTAGGTGATTTTGAGTGATCTCTACTTCATTCCGCTCACACTACACATATAGTGGTCTCAAGGCCTCAAGACACGGGATTGAAAAGCATTAGATAGTATTTATTGTTTTGGGTAACAGTGGTGAATGGTATCTGTGTATCTTATCCAGTCGCCGGACGAGCTAGTTTTCGCGAACCGGACAGCTGATGCGAGGAAGTATGGGCATCCACCCCTTAGCAGAAAAGAACTTTGCCGAGGGCGCACTCCGGAACGCAGCCCAAGCTAGAGAGCGCAGTGCTTTATCTTGGCGAAGGGCCTCCTGTGCTCGCTAGTGCAGAGATGCTTTGTCACTGACTCGTCGTTCGCTTCGTCGCCCATCCCCAGGTGGAGCGACCGTGTCATTTCCGACTGTCAAAAGTGTCTTCTCGCCGCGTGCATCAAATCGGAGCAGTGACGATGTCCGACTGCACCGGGCGATTCGAAGTGGTGCCGCCACGAGCGGCACGGAAGCTGAATCATGCGCAATGTTCCATGCGATGTCTAGGGAAGAATGAAAGCTTGTGCGAAAAATACGAGTGGCGACAATAACGTGTCGGCCAAGACGGCCAATTTTTGTCATCAGTTATCATGTAATCATCAATCGTCGATGTCCTCACATGACACGGCTTCGAGCAGCTCTAACTGCCTTAAGACCGAGGCCCGAGCATTGGACGTTCAACGTTGTCTTCGAGTGTGATGACTCTACGTGGGTGACATTAGTGATTATGTAAATGCTTTATAGGACCTGGTCACTCGACGTAAAACTTCACAAGCAGTGTCACGCGTCGATGCTACAGTCGCGGAACTTCTTCATCATTGTCCGATGTCGGTGCGTCGCGCGCAGCAGGGTTATGGCATGATGAAGTTCCTTGCTCTCATTTATACTCCCGTCGGTCTGCCCCCTCGAACACTGAATCCCTCCCGTGCTGTGCTCGAAATTGTTCCACCACCATCCACGGGGCTATGTCTGCTGCGTTGCAGTCCACGCTCACTGATATGTTATTGAGAGACTGCCTGGCCCGTACGTTTATCTTCTCTCCTGCGAGAATTAGTATCACCACATCGTTGCAGTCGTTGCACTTACCGCTATTGGGCATGATTACAGTGAGTATTGCCCTCGGTTGCGAAATGATGTATGGTGTACCAACTTCCGTGTTGCCAGTCCTTACGTTGCCGAATGAGGTATGCCACGCAGTCATTCACAAGGTTTCTTTCATAGATAATCTGCATAGGTAGCATATATATGGGTCAGTTGGCAGTTCTTTGTCACGAGTCCATGTCGCTGATAAGGCAACAGAGCAAACCCTGGACGCGGATTTCAGTATTATTCTTTATTGTGTGTACCAATCACTGGTGATCCGTTGTAAGCCGACGTAAACTAACAAATATTGTTCAAGGTTCGTTATGTTGGCCTCTACAGTGCTGCGTAAGTCGATGATTGTCTGCCAAACTGAACACTAACACGAGATGGACTATTAGAACTTTTGCTCTTGGTAGGTCTTAGTGCTTGAACACGAGGTTGACTGAACGCGTAACGTCGCCCCAGTGGGAAGTAGCCTCCTACCTGGTCCTGCAAAGGTACCGAGTTTCCTCATATTAATGTTATCCAACCCGCTGATGGTTTTAACCGTAGATGTATGTTTTCATACTACTCATATTGTCCGGAAATTTCGACATTATTGATAATTCTGAAACAGATGTTTGTATACTTCACGAGTACCCTCTTATCTACATCATTCATGGTTGGCTTTTAGGTCAGATGATGGTTATGGTCAATAACTGGGCATTCTGTCTCTTTATTGGCGCCGCCGATGGTGAGGTGCATGGTTCACCCCTCGAAGAAGTAAACTAACGTACTGGATGCAGCTGTGATGATCCTTCGCGTATGGGCAATGTATAATCGATCGAAAATAATCTTCGGCATTCTCCTTGGGTTGTTTTCCGCGGAGATGATCTCTAATATCATTGTCAAAGCGGAGTATAGTGACCCGACGAAGGTTCAGGGTATGTATACTTTGTGAACACGAGGTGTATCGTACTAACTAGCTCACTATTACGTCACCGTTGCACAGCGACCACCACCCAAACGCTCGGTTTTGTATATTGTCTTGTGGTGCCGGCTCCACCTGTTGGGTCGGCAGCCAGCACTATCTCGCAAATTGCGAATGGTACAGTAACGTGTATCCTTGCCATTGTTCAGTTCACGAGGCAGTCACTCCGGATGTACCGCGCGACAAAGCAGTGGCAACCCAATAGGTACATGAAGTTGCTCGTGAAGCAAGGTGTCCTGTACTTCCTTATGTACGTCAACTTTCACCATCTTCCTGCGTGATCTGCCCCCTGCAAACGAATCAGGTTCTTCCAAGCTAACGATAATGTTCTGTCGCAGCACCTTTCTCAGGCTGACTAACATTGTCAATGTACTGGGTGCCTCGGGAGAACTCCCAAGGGGTGGATGGCAGCTGACGCTATTGAGCCTCGTGCAATACCTGCCCATGTTCACTCTGATCCCCCGATTCATCATGAGCATACGGGAGATGTATGCGCGTGATGCTTGTGGCGTAGCAGTCGACGCTGGGTTCGGCTTTGCATCACCCGTCCCAGATGCTGTCATGACTGCGATCGTGTTTGCGGATGCTAGGCAAGAGGAGGAGGAAAGCGTCGAAGAGATATCGATGGACGGTCGCCACTCGACCCATATAGGTGAATATGGGCTAGTGTCTGGGACTTCACGCCGTGACAGCCTGGACTGGTGACAGGTCCGTCTACGAGCTGCGCCTCCGGTCGCGTCCAGCCAGGCCACCTGTTCTATCATCCGCAGTTCAATGTCTGTAAATCGCAACTGTTGTCTGGCCCCTTTGTAGGCTCTTCTGTCGTTCCGCAGCCTGATGTTGCAAGCGACATACTGTATGGATATCGCGTGCTCACGCACGCAGCGCCAACCTCATTTGGCTCTGTAGCAAATCACCAGGCAAGTCATGGTTGATCCAAGGCCAGACTTGGCATATCACACGATCGATGGTGACATCGATGGAAAAGCGGTGCTTACGACGGGGTCCGCGAGTTCACTTCCCCGTTCGATTCGCAAATCGCACGTCCGCTCCTCGGTTTCGGGTGGACTTCGCCAAGCAGACGAGGCTGTAACGACCTTGAAGAAATCGTTGAGTAGGCCCCATCAATCATGATAGTGTATCGCAGTAGAAAGTGCTGATGTACGAGCCTCTGCACAACCTTAGTATTAATAATCGAAGTCGATCCAAGACGTCTTCGAGCCTGAAGTGGCGTGCTTGCCTGTGATCCAGGAGATGATTCTGGGGAACCAGAGCGGACGTGTCGCCTCCCGGACCTGTACCTCGGATTTAGCGGGAGCGACTCGGATGCATGCTCATAAGGCGTCTATCGTATGAATCGAACTCTGTTTAATCGTGTTCGGCACCGCGGTTGTATCGAGACGTACGTGAGGCTACGTCACGGGCGGATGCAGAAATCCAGCTAGATCGATGCTGTCGTCCATGTAACTTCGTAGGAAAATGGAAACGGCATAGACGTTCCGTGGGCGCCCTAGACGGACCTCGATCGATATATGGTCGAAGTGACGCCGTCACCTACCAAGGTAGCACTGCCAGGTGGTCACGGTAGTCGCATCTGCGTCCAGCGACTTACGGGGAAACATTTAGATCAGGTACCAGTCAACGAAGGAGAGGACTTACGCGGATGATGCATTAGTCAGCTGTGTATGCACCGTCTCTCTTGCCAAGCAATGATACTTAACAGGTCCACGGGCACGGTTCGCAAGACCAAGTGATTGAAATCAACTGTAAACGACGTGGGTGCCGTGGCTCTAAGACACGAACAACACAAAACTCACACTATTCCATAGCCGAAAAAGTCTACACCACGCAAGGAGAACGTACAGTCTGTTTGACCATATATAATGCTGTCTACCGCATACGTGGTGGCGCCGTGTCCGGTATACCACGTATCTTGCCAACTTGCGAAGGCATACCCATAGAACGATGCATTGGCACGCGTGATTGAAGTTACGAGTACTTGAGAGATCGCGTAATTGGCCTACGAGACACTCAGTGTTGCAACATCCGTGATCAGAGAAAATGAGCTAACAGCACGATTCTCGAAGTTGATGTTATAAGCTTTGAAATCGACGTTTCCAAGGGACCGGCCGGGTGGAGGCCCCACATTCAATGTTGCGGTCTCTTCATCGGTCACGCCTGCCTTGACATATAGATTATTCCAAATACGCATAAGGTTGCGCTGGGAAGCATCGCCGAAGAGGTGAAATGCAATAAATGGATCCAGCTGGCCCATGCGAACGAAGATCCATCAACAGTAACGTGGGCACAAAGAGCGGTAGCTGACTAATAATGTGAGAAGTGCGGAGCGGGTCACATTAATCATTTCGAAGTATTATCCTTTGCCGATAAGAATGATAGCGCGGCCTGTTTCTGGACTGCTATGCATCAGTATTCCTCCACTGTAGAATCAGGCGATCAGAATAACCGGGGCTCACAGAGAATCAATTGCCCCCTGGACATTGCTGAAATTCGCAGGGTCAATAGGCGAAACCTAGATGGGCGCACTAGGGCCCCGAAGGGGCCCTAGTGCTTAGTCTGTGTGCGAGGGAGAGGCTCCGGGGCTGTCAATCCTGTTTGCGCATCCGTCGGGCACCCCTCTCCGAGGATTGGGCTCCACGAGGGATACAGTATGCACAGCGACAGGTAAACGGACTGGATAGGTAGCGGTTTCGAGCGGGCGAAAGCTCTCGTCAGGGGGTACCGCTATCCCGACCGCCGCCTTTCCTGGGCCGTTTAGGGAACTCCTATACCGCTGTACGTCGGGAGAAGGCATGTCTTGAGCGCGAGAACCAGGACTGAGTTGGCAGCGCACTGCGACGACCCGCCGCAGGTGTGGTCGCTAATTGGGTGAAGGAGGGTGGGGAGCAAGGAGCTTCCTGCTCGGTGACGAGATCAGTAGTATGGGGACCACTCCCACGGACCAGCCGGGCGCAACGTGTCCTTCCGGACACGCTGCGCGCTTTGTCGTACACGGACCTCATTTCCGTGTGGATCCGGTCCCTCGCCATGCACAAGGTATTCGATGAGCGACAGAGATGGTTCCCTCAGGGCTCCTGAAGTTGAAAGTCCAACTGGATGTAAACCAGAGAAATACCCAGTGAGTCGAGCCAAGAATTAGAAAGAGAAGAATGGCAGCGCCATACTGTTGGAGCAGAGGGGACGACCTAGACAGGATGTGTGAATACTCCAGTCGAGTGGTACGAGACTGGGCTATCTACCTAGACAGGATGTGTGAATACTATACCACGTCAGTAGGTAGAAAGGAGGGATGTAGCTATGATGCTTACCTCCAGTCGAGTGGTACGAGACTGGAGGAAAGCAAGTGTACGCGTCGCGTCAAGTAAATGAGCCGTTACCATAAAAGGAAAGGTAGTAAACTAACTACACGACGGGCTGTTCTCCAACACATACAACAGTCACCGCGTGAAAGCAATGCGGCCGACCGTGCTACCGTATGACAGGAAGTTCTGAATGAGTTCTTTCCTTCTCTTATTTTAAGTGCCATCGTGGAGACTATAGGATCGGCTATGGATTGTGTTGTCCGAGTGCAGATGCGCGAGAGAGCGCGGGAGCCTGGTCGAATGTCAGCTGTTCCTCGAGTGCTTCGATCGATATCGAATGCAGGCTGCTTCGGCATCTCCCGAAATAGGCACATCCGTAGACGCTTCAGACACTAACGTTCACACCGGCATCCGAAACGGTGCCTCCAGGGCAAGTTTTACCCTGTTGCAGGAATGCCACAGGGTCCCATTCATTTTCCAGTTACTTGTCTTACTCAAAACCCGAACGGAGCTGACTTACATATCGTCGTTGGCAGCTGCAATCTCCACAACCTGTGCAGCGTGCGGAAAACCACCCAACTGCGCCTCCGACAAAGAAGAGGACGGGCGCTTCCCCTGGTTGCTTGAATGCTGGCGGGAAGACCATGACAAAGGTCTCATCAAATGAGCGCGTTCCGTGATGATAGGAATAACCAAGAACGGCAGCTTGGGTTCCACGCACTAAGAAACACGTATGGTATCGCGCCACATATAGCCGCCATGAACATGGCAGTTGCCGCATTCACAGGAAGTGGTAAAACTTTGATTGACTCTTGGATCGCGATATTAATACTAATCGTGGCCTTTCCATGACTGGCAATGGCTGGGAGGTGGTTGTCTGCCCGTACCATTTCAAACATTGCCGCCAATGACGTATATATTGGGCCGATTCGCGCATGGTTCGTGTCAACGTGCCGCAATTGATGTGCCACGTTCTTCGACAATGCTAGCAGGGTTCGCGGACACGATGGCTCTCATTTAATACACTTCACAACAGACCTGGCAGTCTGCCGTCTTCCTACTTTCCTGGAAACATCATTTCCTATCACCCATCACCTACTACCACGCGCCTTTATGTCTTCTGATCCACTGTCCGTGCCAACAGGTCTTCGACGGGATAACTATGTTTTCTGTATGCCCATTCTCGTTCATGAGATATCACCCTCATGACCTTTCCACAGTTACTGTTATTACTGCCGTTGGATATGACTTTTGTAAGCCGCAGGTCCTTTTTGCTATGATGTTACCGGCTGATGCATTGCCAGTCCTTACATTCTCGGACGAGGTGTGATTTTCGGATGCTTTCTTTGTCAGTATTTCCCTCGTTGACAGGATGTTTAGATAAAATACATATGGGTTAGTAGACCTGGCTTCGAGAGGACACATTTCTGATGAGATTAAAGATGCAACCTTGGACATGGATGACGCCATTGTTCATTCTCGTGCGTGTAGAACTTTCTAGTGCATTGTCGTGTATGCAAACCATCGCTTTAGGTTCGCTATGTTGGTCTTTTGAATATCATGTAAGTCCATGGTTTCGTAAAATGTATTATTCTAAGTGTTGAATTTACTGGTTCACCAGAACCCACTTTCTTGGTACGTTTGGCACGGTGTCATACCATCATTCACTCTGAGACCACACCCCAAGTGGCAACTAGCCTTTTACCCGTCACCGTACAGGTATTTTCCTTCCAACTTGGGTGGCTAGACTACACTGAATTTGTCTATTCATAGATGTATGTATCCATCCTGCCTTCCGTATCAGGCTATCTCACAACATTGGTACCTGCCAAATAGCTGTAAGGACATGTACACCAAATTTTCTCGCCTGTTTTACTTATGCATACTTCCAAGGTAGGAAAATGTATCTTATCATTTCATGGTCTTTCTTCCTTTTTTGTGGTGCTGTGAACGGTGAGTTGCTATGTAGTTCGCTGTGGATACGACTAATAGTAATCACTTAAATGTAAGCTGTCATGATCCTCCGCGTCTGGGCAATGTATAAACGATCGAGGAAAATCCTGTGCGCTCTCCTTGGGTCGTATATTCTGGAAGTTGCCTTCTTCGCCTGTACTATCTCAGGCAGCAATATGAGAGATATGACGCGTAAGTGGGTACCAGCTAGATAAATGGTGTGTCGTACTAATCAATCGTTGGCTGAGCAGCATTCGTGGCCGTCCAGGGTGTGGAGTTGTGCAACGTAGCGTTTCATCAACGCCCGTGGGTACAATACACGGTCCAGGGTTTGCAAACCACACGAGATGTAGCGATGTGCATTCTTGCGATCGCCCAGTGTGTGAAGGACTCACGACAGACGTACCACCTGACAAAGAAGTGGCAACCCAACCAATATATGAGCTTGCTCACCAGGCAGGGTATCTTCTACTTTATTGTGTGCGTCTCCACCTCGTCCACTTCTTCTCTGTTTGCTACCTTCAACAAATAACAGGAAAGCTGATAGCTCTCCGTTAGTGTCATCGGCCATGCCATCGTCGTCATATTGGAGGCCTATGGCCAGATTCCAATGCAAGGGTGGCAGCCATCACTGCTGCTGGTCCTCCAATATGTACCCATGTACACTCTGAGCCCTCGATTCTTCCTGAGCATTCGAGAACTCGCAGCTCGTACAGCTCTAGGTGGAGGGATCGATACCGGGTTTGGTTTGTTATCCAGCGCTAGCGGGGCGCCCATGGTGTTCGCAGATCCCGATCAGGATGGAGACCCCGAAGAGATATCGATGGAGGTGGTGGCCACTCGACCGGGGTAGGTGGGCAGGAGCCGTGTTCGACGCCCTCGACCATGTCGGTTTTTTTCGACATAAGGCACTTTCATCTCCCTGTCGTTCTCGGGGGTCTGAATCGGGTAGAAATATGTATTCATGGTTATCGTTTCTATGGTAGAGAAAGCGGGAACACGTTTATCGAGAGGAATGACAATGGTCGCAGGGAGTCACATCGCGTGAGGATCCTCTTCTGCGTGATCTTCTGGTCTTCACAGTGCGCAAAACGAGTTCCATGATGGCGTTATACTCACGCGGCTCCTCAAAGGGACATGGCCGGAGCTGGAAAGAGGTTGTGGGCATTCAAGCAGGCGTGGTGGGGAAAATGAGCGGCGGCGGTGAGAGCAAAAGATGTGGGCTGCTGTTACGGCTGGACTTGGTATAGCCGCCTCACTGTCACTCAAGGAGGTGTGGCCGGAGTAAAATACGAGCGGCAGTATCACGTAAGACGATTCACGATTGAGTTGAGGAAGGCGATCAGCAGTGGTCCGAAAGATACAGTGAGAGCGGAACTTGCAATGTTGAACAGGTAGCCAGGAAAACGAGCAACAGAGCAGAGTGTGGGTGTGAGAGATCGACGGAGCGTGTTGCTGTGCAACGATCAGGCAAGTGCTCGCTGAGCGCTGGGCTGCCACTGCAGCAGGCATCGTCACGTCGGCACTAGTATTAGTAAAGAAGACTAAGTGGCGTGACACGTGCCGACAACGTTCCAGTTCTCCTGTGGCAGCTCTTCGACAGCGTGGACTAGCAGGCCAACGCACCAGCCATCGCGCGCCAACGGCGTCCATGGCTTACTTCACGTACATAAATGCCTTGAGCGTCCTCCTCTTGTGCGGTTGCAACTGTCCCCGTTCTCCACTGGCACACCAGCCAAGATGACTGATGTCTCGCTTCAATCCATGCTGACGAACGTTCAACTTAACAACTCTGTTTACCGTACGCCCGTCCTCTTCCTTCTTCACTATAGATCAAGATCACATTATCACAGTCGCTATAATTACTGCCGCGGGATATGATTACTGTGAGTTGTGAGGTTTCGTCTTGATGACATACTCCAGCTTTTATCGCCTATCCATCAGTCCTTACATTCTCGAATGAGGCATGACTTCATATGCTCCAGCACAGCATTTTTCCTCGCTGACGATGTGTACAGATAGAATATATCTGGGTTAGATAATGCTTCCCCGTCGAGAAGGTGTATTCCTAATAAGATCACAGGCAAAACCCTGGACGTTTGTGACAATCCTGTTCATTCTCGTATGTACCGGACTTAGCCGCATTGTCACGACTGACGGAGCATTTCTCAGGTTCGTTATGTTGGTCTTTGCAATCTTATGTGAACATCGTGTTGTCATCAAAACGTAACCTGTGCTAATTGTCAAATTCTCATCAGTGTGTCTTCTCTGGGTATGTTTAGTCCTTGAATATCAATCGTACTGTGACCTTGTCCCAAGTGAAAACCGGTTTCTTAACGGACTCTGCAAAGGTATTTTTTTTCTACGACAGATAATTGGGGCGACTAAATTCTATTTTCGTAGACGTGAGTGCCAGTTGTCCCATTCTTACTACCTAGCCACTGGGTATGGATGGCATCTCTTACATAGTTGTAAGCATATACACAAGCTTTCCCCGTCCACTTACCCTTCTGTTCTTCCAAGGTGAAATAACAAACCTCGTTGCGCTATGGTCATTCGTTCCCTTTTGTGGTGCTGCTGACCGTGAGTTTCTGTGCACTTCACGAACAAACTTGAAAGTAAACTCTCATGGTTACTGCAGTCATGATGATCCTCCGTGTGTGGGCAATGTATAATCGATCGAGAGTAATCCTCACAGCTCTTCTCGCTGTGTTCTTTCTGGAGATCATATTCTTTATCGTTCAGATTGCCTTGGTCCAGGATCCGAGCAGCACGACAGGCACGTAGATACTGGTACAGAGATAGTGCCTTTACTAATCCGCCGTCTGCTTATGCTGCTCCGTGTGGCATCATACAGTGCTCACTGTTATCCAAGCGACGGACTTGTGCAGTCCGGTAACATACCCATCACACTTCTGGTCAAACGCAGTCAACATACTGCAAATCACGCGCGGCGTAGCAATGTGCAGTCTGGCAATCACGCAATGTGTGAGACAGTCGCTGCAGATGTATCGTCTTGTAAAGCAGTGGCAACTCAGTCGGTTAATGCGGTTGCTCGTGAGGCAGGGCACCATCTATTTTCTTTCGTACGTCCTCGTTCCCTTCCCCATCTGTTGCGTTACCGTCCAAACTCGCAGAACGGACAAGCTAACGGGGACTATTCATCCCAGGGTGTTCCTGTATACCCTCATCGACGTTTTGCGAGACTATGGGATGCTTCCCACCGGAGGGTGGCAGCTATCACTCTTGACCGTCCTGAAGTTCGTGCCGATGTACACCCTTACCCCTCGATTCATGCTCAGCATACGGGAGTTGAGCGTACGAGATGCTCGGCGTGGGTTTGGAGTCGACACCGGGTTTGGCTTGACGTCGTTATCCGGTGCTGACGGTCCCGGGACGGCAGTCTTGTTCGCAGACGTTCGGGGGGATGAAGGGCATGGTGAGACCCGGTAGATAACGAGCAAGGTGACGACAATTCGGTCAGAGTAGCATGCAGAAAGTGTTGCTCTGCTGTTCGGCATCGTGTTGGCCTTTCGGCTATGGAAATTAGACGGGGCCTTGTACCATAGTACTGGGTTAGCGGACACCAAGACCGTATAGACGTATTCAATGCCAGGCATTGATTAGGACTGCATCCACGTTGTTCACTCAGTTGTGTGTTCGATCGCCATGCTGCACTTCCCAGGCCCAAGCCTGGCACAGTCTTTGTCGAAAGCGACCACTCGGAGTGCGAGCCGTGATATGGAAAAGCGCTCGAAAGGGTACGATATGAGCAGTAGAGCAACGTGAATGGCGACGGTCAGGGCTGAATATGTACGCCGGCACCTGAAATAATTTGGCGGGTGGGATAGCACTGCGGCTCAATTGCTGGAACAGGTACGGTTGGCGGGACACGCGGAGGTACGGCAGCGGGTGAACGGGCTAAAATGGCGCAGTGCGATATCGTGAGGCGAACGGGTGTCCAGTGAGCATTGCATGAATGACGGGCGAGCGGTGGCGCTCGGATGAAGACGGCGCGGGCAAGATGGTGGTTCTCGAGTGAATACAGCATGGATGGCAGAAGAGCGCTGGGACTCGAATGAGAACGACCAACGAGGGGTGTCAATCGACGGCAGCGGCGGCGTTTTTGTCGAACTGCGTGATCTCTGTCGTTGTGGACCGTCCAACGCTCATTTTCCAGAAGACCTACCATTTCAAGGAGCTTATAAGCCCCTAGAAAGATTCATTTCCATTACATGAGACCTTATCAGAAGATCTGGAGTCTCGTGTGCCCGAACGGACGTGGCAGTGACGACTGACGACGAACGTACACAAGAGAAAAGTAGGATCGACGGCTAGGACAACAACTATCTCGTTCGAAGCAGCGTCCTCGAACAAGCTTTCGTTCACAATTCGCGCGACATTGGGCGCCACGATTCGATATCGACTTGAAGACCGAAGCGACGACGTCCCACCATCTGGCCCCATCCTTCGTGGGGTGACGTCTTCCTATCCAGACACGTGGAGCGTGACGACTTGGCATCTGGTCTGCCGTTTCTTTCTCGGAATATTCAACAGACGCAGCGATCCGCGCAGCATAAACGTCGCGTTGGTGCATACGCTTCGGCGACCTACTCGAATCTTGCAGCTCTCGCAGATGCCCTTCAATAATACTGAAACCATAACCATTCATCTTCCAGACGGTTGTGGTGAAAACGAGGACAGACAAGACAAGTTGCTCGCTTCCGAAAATGAAACTTATTCGTGGCTAACTTGCGTCTCGCCGGGAGGTGCCGAGGACATTCCCAGTCATCACTCACCGTCACGTGCGCTTGCAGTCGGTGTTGGCGGGCTGCTTGACGAGCTCGCAGAGGATCTTTGCGTTGTGCTTGGTTGTGGACTTATGCATCACCATTCATCCCGGCCGGTCCAGCCAAGGTCCAGCGGTAGCCTGCCATGGCAGGTGGCAGGCCTATTCCAAGAATGTAGAGTTCAGGTGTCTGCTTCATGTCTCAGAAACGAAACTTGTGTTATCCAGTGACCAAATAAGACTGAAAATTGTCACGACCACGCTGGCAGGCCACACACTACCTGTGCAGAGCGGAATGCTTAGCAGTGGCAGGGGGTCTCAGCGAGGGGTGCCGAGGGAGAGCGCCGAGCGGTTCAACAGTGTCGCTTCCTTCGTCATTCATCC
Source organism: Strobilomyces dryophilus (assembly GCA_038089955.1). NCBI lineage: Eukaryota > Fungi > Basidiomycota > Agaricomycetes > Boletales > Boletaceae > Strobilomyces > Strobilomyces dryophilus. The sequence goes on along the minus strand of JBBPLT010000025.1, from coordinate 42,233 downwards.
TGCCGGCCGAGTGGTACATAGCCTCCCATTGGCAGGTGGCAGACTTGACTCCAGAATCCAGATTGGTCGCCAATCAGCGTTACGAACCCTTGGAAGATCGATCAGAGGTGAAACATGCGTGATGGAGGGAAGCTGTCTCCGTTGTGTCAATGTCCACATGTAGTAGGTGGCGCACATATGTGCTAGCGTTAGGCAATTGCCCAGGGGATTGACCACCGTATAGCCCATCATATCGATTTGGGTTAGGCTCAGCGGATTGGCTGCACAGCCCGTGATACCATGCCATCGCCTCACGGGCTGGTCGCGACAAGACACACAGCATGCCTAGTGGCTAGACCATTACCGCCGTTCTGATTCCGCTCAAAGATGAGGTTTCTCCGAGTCTCCGCCAGCTAAGCATTTTTCTCTCGTATAAACCTGTCCGTTGGAACTCTGGCTCTCCTTTCATAAGTGTCGCCCTTTTATTCCCTTGGAAACATCATTTGGTGTCTGCTGGCATCTACAGCCGCCTTCCTCGCCGTGGTTTCATGTCTACGGTGCTCAGAAACCTCCAGCAAAACAGCTATCTTAATCGTACGCCTTTTTCCAGTCGCGGGAGGACAATAACACATGTCTGTTACAGTTGCTATAATTACTGTTGTTGGATATGATTATGGTGAGCTACAGGTTCTGTTGGTGGGCAGACATTATGAGTTTATCAACGGGTCAGTCCTTACTTTCGCGCACGAGGTATGATGCTACCTGTCGTTGGTCAGTACATCCAATTGCTGATTTTTGAATTTACGTAGATAAAATACATCTGGGTCGGTAGAAACTCGTTTTTTCTAGCTGACATGTTTGATAACGTCGCATCACAGGCTAAACCCTGGTCGTGGGTGTCAACACTATTCATTCTTGTGCGTATCAAACCCGTCAGTGCAGTCATCGCTTGGATCTTACAGTGCATCCTCGTAGGTCCGTTATGGCGGTCTTTGTAATCTCGCGTGAGTTTACGTTCCCCATAAAGTGTGTACTAAATGCGAACTTCAAACGGTCCTTCAGAACATCATCTATTGGTGTGTGTAGCCGTTGGATGTGATGTCAACTAGATCGTCATACACCCCCACCAGGAATGAACTTTATGAGCGACTCCGCAAAGGTAGTTTTCTAGCCACACTCACAAATAGAGCGGACTTCATTGATGTTCATAGATGTATGTGTCCATCTCGTTCTCGTTCTCAGGGCTCATACCTGATACAACTGGTGTTCATGGAACAGTTGTAAGGCACACATTGCATGTCTTCCGTGTCAATTCTATTTACAACCACTTCCAAGGTAAAGTTATTCACATCGTCGAATTATGGTCGTTCCTTCTCTTTTGTGGTGCAGCAGATCGTGAGTTTCTGTGCAGTTTCTTCCCCATAATTCTGAAATTTTAATTGTCCCCACAGTGATGATGATCATCCGCGTGTGGGCAATGTATCATCGATCGAGGCTAGTCCTCGGCGTTCTCCTTACGCTATTGTTCCTGGAGGTTCTTTCATTCATCCTTGATGTCAGCATTGGTGGTGCCATGGGGAACACGTCCGGTATGTAGGCGCTGCGTAACTGAAAGGCAGGTTGTGCTCATCAGTCTCCTTCTACCGACATGCAGTGGTCACGGTCCAAGCACTAAATTCCTCGTATTGCGTTGTCTCGAATACCTCAACAGCCTGGACGGATGAACTTGCCGTTTTGCAGATCACACGTAGTGCGACGGTTTGCATTCTCGCGATCGCTCAGGTCGCAAGAGAATCGCTAGGCATCTACTGCGTAACGAAAGAGTGGAGCCTCAACCGTTACATGAGCTTGCTGGTCAAGCAGGGCGTCGTCTACTTCGTCGCGTACGTCTTAATCACATCCTCCTTCCTATTGCTATTCGAGAAATAAAGTACAATACCCAAGCAAGCTGACGGCGATTGTCTATTCAGCATCTTTCTGCATACCCTTATCAATATACTGGGTACCTACGGGAAGACTCCAACGGGAGGGTGGCAGCTATTACCCTTGGTCATATTGGAATATATCCCCGTATACGTGTTATCCCCTCGGTTCGTCATGAGTTTTCGCGAGTTGCACGCTCGCGAAGTCGCAGGCCAACATGAGGATGGGACTGGTACCGGGTTCGGTCGGTTGTCCACGAATCCAGAAGAAACGGCGATAGCTTTTGCAGGCGTTAGACGGAGCGAGGACTTGGAGAGCAATACGGAGACACTGGTGATGGTTGACGAATCAGGTTGACATGGCCAGGATGGGCCAACACATGTCATAGCGTAGTAGCTCGGTGGAGCGGCCTGGGTTAGTTGGTATACAATGAGCGATGCGCGAACTTTGCACGGGCTGTATAGTTCTCTAGAGCGCATGGGGATCGCGCCGATGGAGCCAGTGACTGAGAAGGCTATCTGTGCTCCTTCTAATGTTGTTCCAGTGGCAAGCTGTCGAATAAATGGGAGCTTAGCCGTGCGTGTTCCCGCAGGTAAGTCATGTCAGAGTCACCGGCCCGGGCGATTATTCGGACGCGCTAGAAAGCTTTGTTTCACTTTCGGTTTCACACCGACAACGTCGTTATTACTTAGCGCTGAGCATACCAACGGGGTCTAGTTTGAATCCCGGCTTAAGTTTGTCCTTTGGCCCAGAGCCGACTCATTCTCACTCATTTCTGGAGCTACAATGTCACCGCCTCAAGCACCTGGTACAGGTTTTATTACAATTGGTCCTGGGATCTACATTAGCCTCCCTCGCTTGTATGCCGCAACCCTGTCACCGGATGATTCAACGCCCAGGTACGTCTGGTGCATGGTGCATTAACACGCCCTGCCTATCTCACCAATCGGTCTGCGCAGCGTGATCCTTATATTTGGTTGGAGTGCGTTTTCCAACATTCTGGTTGAACCAAATTGAACAAGCACACAGTGGGCGCACTAACACGCCATATTCAAAACTATTCCCGCAAATACGTCGAGCTGTACCCCCATGCTACTCAAATCATCGTCAAATGTGCACCGTCCTTCTTCTGGACCTCTGAACGAGCGCAGGTATAAAGCGAAACCTCGCTCGGGAAGCGTACTCACGCGTTGTTATAGCAGAGCAGATTACTGCCAGTAGTGGAAGCCCTCGAAGCTCTTGGCTGCCTTCCTTCGATCAACAACGCCGCTCTGGAGTCGGATCGCGTACGTCCACGCGTTCTGATACACTCCTTTTCAAACGGTATCGATCTTTAATACTTGCAAGTCGCTCTGTTCACGCTAACACATGACATGAGGTGGAGGACTCCAACTGACGTCTCTTGGCCGTCTCTTATCCTCCAAATATCCGTCGACTCCACCCTTGCATCTCGTGAGCGCTATCATCATAGATTCGTCTCCTGCTGTTGGCAGCTTCCGTTCCATCGGGAAGGCCTTTAGCATCGCCATCAGGAACCCTGCCATCCGCTATGTCGTACTGGCTCTTATGTACCTTGCCCATGCTTTTCGCCTCTCGTTACAAGCGGTCTTTGGAATAGAAATGATGGGGACAAAATACCTCAAGGCGCTCCTCAATCCCCATCTCTTCCCCTGGACGATTTCGCGGACACCCCGATTATACGTCTTCTCCAAGAAAGATGAACTAGTGCCGTGGCAAGAGATACAGCAACATGCTGACACGGCGAGAATGTTGGGTCTTAATGTTCGCTGTGAAGTATACGAGGAGAGCGCCCATGTTGCTCACATGCGTCTCGATCCCGAACGATATTGGGCATCGGTCCAAGATCTTTGGAAAGATGCTCGTCGGGAAAGTCGAGCGAAGAAGGTCGTCGGTGCGGCTTAGTGACATCTGCGCTGGAGAACACCCGGCTAGACACGCGCACGAGGGATCGGAGTCCGTCTACATACCATTCATGACACCAGCACTGGTATATTATTGAATTACATAGTTACAGTTACATTGTAGCTGAGGGGAGAGCAGCAAGATCTGGGTGCGTTCAACAGAACGACGGTGCGGCGAACCGCCGCGAAAGGCGGAGGCGGATTATAAGTAGACTCGCCCAATTGGTACGAGGATTGCGTTTAGCGGCGAGTGCTGCCGCTGTACTTCATAGATGTGGAGGTGGAAGACACAGCGTACAACTGAACATGATGGGTACTGAAACGTGAGAATGGAAAACCAGAAACATATAGCAGGAGATGATCATTAGAGACTCTAACTTAGAGTCGTCGCGCTCGTGCCACTCGTGCGAAAATAATCCAATCACCCGCACTGCTAAAATGACGGGAACATGACGACCACTCAACCATTTTCGCCCAATGATTCAACTTGGAGTATGCAAGTAGATTGAAAGCACGAAGTGTTGTATAGTAAATAATGGAAGTATTGTGTATTTGATGGGGGTACTGACTTGGGGGTAATTTAAAGGCCGGGGATAGTACCATCAGGTTATTGCCCATGCTTCAAGTCGAGATGGAACCCCAAAAATGAAATGACTCCAGATTCCAACGAAGGAACCCTCGGGGCTCAGCTGTGTCTTGATCGATCACACAGCATAAATATGAATCACCGCCTTGCCTGCGACTTGCACTGGAAGTTGCCGGAATTACCTAGTCTCGAGATGAACATTGGTCTCCACCATCTGGAAATCTGATTATCTTCCAGCGCTCCGCCCATGTAACGTATTATAGACGTGACAACAGGAAACACGAGTTCCCCCTCTTATAAGCGAAATGTCGAAGGATCAACCGGGAATTTCTCCCACCCCTCGTTCAATAAGGCCATGTCCTCTGCGCCGCGATTGGCCGTGCTTGCCATTTGGCAGAACAACTGCGCATCCAGTATGTTTGTCCTCTCCTGTCTGAGATTATTGTCATAACCATTGTTCTAGTGGCCGTGCTCGCTGCTGTTGTGTATGATTACGGTGAGTGACGACTTGAAAGCCTATCCTAGTGACTTCTACGATAATGTTGTCAGTCCTGAAAATTTCAGACGAAGTATAGTTCCCACTCTCATGTAATATTTTCAACACTGACGACGTGTCCAGGTTGAATATATCTGGGTCAGCAAGCACCTGCCTGCCAGCTTGTAACGTACAATCTGATAGGATCACAGACACGACCCTGGACCTGGGTGTCAACATCGTTCGTTCTTGTGCGTCAGTTTGCTAGGTATTGTCACGTACTGTACGTGAGCGGCATCAACATATAGGTTCGTTATGCTGGTCTTTACAGCGTTGCGTGAGTCGATAATTGCTATAGCACACGACTCGAATGCTCACACGTGGTTTGTCAGAACCAGTGCTCTCAGTATGTCTACTATCCGAATATGACAAGTGCGCTGACTGAATCCTGACCTATTCAAAGTAGGGAGCAGCTTTTTGCCTGGTCCTGTGAAGGTAACTCCCTCTCCCTCTCACTCCAATTTTGACGGGTATAGTATTTTCAACCTTAGACGTCAGTATTCATACTTTCTATGGCCTCACGGTTTACTGATTCGCCGGTTAAACAGATGTGAGTACTAACACTTATGCTACTCATTAATTTCATTCACAATGGTCTATAAGGTCAAATCATATTCACCACCTATATATGGGCCTCCACCTGCTTTCTTGGCGCTGCAGAGTGTGAGTTGACATTCTACTTGATTTCAATGGGATGAATCGAATTTCACTTTGACGACAGTCGTTATGATCCTCCGTGTGTGGGCAATGTATAATTGCTCAAGGCTAGTGCTCTGCACTCTCCTCGTGCTGTTTACCCTGGAGATGATTTTCGTGTCCATTGCTGGTGTCATCTACAGCGATCCGAAAATCTTATTGAGTATGTAAGTATTGGTACTGACACACCACGCTGACTGTTCTGGTGCACCGTACAGTGAGTACCGGCAATCTATTTAATCATTCGTACTGCACGTGGCATTCTATTTCTCCTGTTTGGATGATAGTGGCCTCTGTGCTGCAAGTGATTCATGGCGCCGCGCTGTGTCTCTTGGCGTTGGCCCAGTTCGTGGGCCAGTCACTGCAAATATACCGTACGACGAGGCGATGGCAAATTAATAGGTACATGGATCTATTCATCAAGCAGGGTATCATCTACTTCTTTGCGTGCGTGTCAACCTGCATGCTCGCAGAACCGAATGACTACTACCAAAGCTAACGGTTACCCTTGTAGCATGCTTCTGCTTGCCGTCACTGACGTGTTAGACATGTCTGGGAATTTCGCGACACAAGGCTGGGCAACGATGGCTTTGTTCGTCATTGAAAGCGTGACTGTGTTTACTCTGACACCTCGATTCATCCTAAGCATGCGAGAGTTGTATGCGCAGGACACCCAGGGAGGTAGGAGTGGGGTTGATACCGGTTTTGGCTGGTCAGCCTGTCGCGACACCATCGTGACGACGATCGCGTTCGCAGAAGCCGGAGAAAATAGGAGAATGGATGGCGTGGAGCGGATACCGATGGAGAGGAGGCCAAGTGAGCTGGAATAGGTGCACGAGTCAAACATTTGGTCGCTGTTTTCTGGTGCAGACGGTATTGCTTGTTCGAGGCTTCCGAGCAAGTGGACATTTGTAAGTATGTACGCGTAGGATAGCTGAGTGAAGGATCCTGGTCACGAATGACAAGCAATTGGATCGTCCGAACCTGAGCGGCAGACGTGTCGCTAGCCTCAGTCCGCAGCCGAGGCTCAGCAACCCAAGGTCGGAACCAACCAGCACGCAGAAACGATTAGGCGAATGGGACCGTAACGGGGCCGATAAATTTACTTCAAGTTCGTTGAATGGACCTGATAGATAATGCCGTGGCTCGTCAAAGTACATCGGGATGGGAAGCGCCGATCTACGTCTGTACGTATTTAGTATTGATAGTGGGCATCGATCCAACGTGGCTTGCCACCAAAGACGTATTCCAGCCTGAACTGGCGCGCTTGTCTGTAATTCAGGAGATGGTCCTGAGGTACCCGACCGGACGTGTCACCTCCCGGACCTGTGTGTACATCGGATTTAGCAGGAACGACTCGGACGCACGCTCATAAGGCACCTACCGTATGAGTCGAACTCGGCATAGAAGGTCGTGTTCGGCACCGTGTTTCTGTCGTGTTGGCACTCTCCACGCGTGCGCCACGGATTGAACCCTGCTGGATTGATGCTGTCGTCCATGTAAGTTCGCAGGAAAACGGAGACGGCGTAAACGTTCCAGGGACGTCCTAGAAAAACCTCGGTCGATGGTCAGTTGAAATGGCGTCGTCACCTACCAAAGTAGCACTTCGCGGTGGTCACAGTGGTTGCGTTGGCGTCCGGCGACTTAGGTGAAACGTTCAGATCCAGTACCAGTCGATGAGGTGGAGGACCTACGCGGATAATGCGCGAGTCGGCTATGTATGCACCGTTTCGTGTACCAGGCGCCCCTTGCCAAGCGGTGATGCCAGGCCCGCAGACACGGTTCGCAAGGGTGACGTTTTGAAACCAACTGCAAACGATGTGGGTGCCATACCTCTAAGACCAGAACAGTACAAAACCTACGCTTTTCCGAAGCCAAAAAGGTCTATTAAAACATCAGAATATTGAAAACACCGAGCAAGGAGAACGTACAGTCTGTTGAACCATATAGAATGCTGTCTACCACATACGAGTTGGCGCCGTGTCTGGTATACCACGTATCTTGCCAACTTGCCAAGGCACACCCATAGAACGATGCATTGGCACGCGTGATTGAAGTTACGAGTGCTTGAGAGATCGCGTAATTGGCCTACGAGACACTCAGTGTTGCAACATCCGTGATCAGAGAAAATGAGCTAACAGCACGATTCTCGAAGTTGATGTTATAAGCCTTGAAATCGACGTTTCCAAGGGACCGGCCAGGTGGAGGCCCCACATTCAATGTTGCGGTCTCTTCATCGGTCACGCCTGCCTTGACATATAGATTATTCCAAATATGCACGAGGTTGCGCTGAGAAGCATTTCCAGAGGGGAGGAATGCAGTATCAAAGTCTAGTTGGCCCTCGACAATAGAGATCTATCAGCACGAGCAGTAACGTCCATCCAAAGAGCGATAGACTAACTAATAATGTGAGAGGTGCGGAATGAGTCACGTTAACCGTCTCGAAGTATTGTCCTTCGCCGATAAGAACGATCGCGTGGCCTGTTTCTGGGCTGTCGCACGTTAGTCCTCCCCACCATAAAATCAGTCAACCAGAATGTCTCACAGAGAATCGATCGCCCCCTGGACATCGCTGAAATTCGCACAGGGATCGATATGTGAGACATAGAGGGTTCCATCAGAGCATCCTGCGAGAGGAGACACTCCTGCAGGTTTCTGAAGTTAGCAGTCGAGATAATCCGGAGAAAGACTCAAAGAGAGCCGAGCCCAAAGTGAGAAAGAGAAGAATGCAAGCGATAGGTGCGTCATGGGGACAGTCATCGCGTACAGATGATACTATTTATCTGAACCTCCAGCAGGTTGTCTTGCCTCAACAGGAGGTTCGCGTTTCATGACGTTGTTCGAGTGTAGCAGAACGTCCTGCTGTTTCTCGCCTAGAAAGCTTTGAAGTGAGTCGAGTGATGTAATCGCGGACTACCCAAATTTCAAAGCTTTACCTTTCAACGCAGGTGAAAGAAGGCGGTCACCGTAGCAGGACAATCCATGGATGTCTCTCCTGCCATGTGGCAGGTTCAATTGTCACGGTTGAGCTTAGCAGGTCCGCCTTACATAACAGGCACGTCGCGTCTCAAGCTGACGGTTAACGTTGACTGACGAGTATATTCGTTGTTAAGGACTGATGCGTAATGTTGCCGCGAGGTGAGGTGAGGTCACTTGAAGTAAAGCGCCCAGCCTGAGGTTTCGGAGTTTTCCGCGCAATAGAACTATCATTGCCCACCAAATGCAGTGCGCCCACTCTTTCTCGAGCCACTTGGCTGAAACACCCGCTCGATTCATCGTTACACCACAGAAATATCCCCAATCAGTCTAGAACTTTACTCGGTGAGTATTCGCTTGGAAGTCATTCTCATCGGGACAAGAAGCCCTAAAAGAATTAACACCCAGGTGTTTTCTTCGGGTGCCGCACACTGTTATCCTATCGACTCGGATGCCAACGTACAAGTTATTGGCTGTACACGATTAAGTCCCAGCCAAAGTCAGAGGTCCATAGAATAGCGCTACCCTCCACCTCGTGGAAGCCAAATACTATCAAGCAGGACGACCCGGAAGAGATCATATGGTGGTGTTCACGTTCGTTGTTGGTGTAGACCAGTCGATAATAGAGGTGGTCATCGAGAAGGTCTGCGTCGGGGACTACTCACTGGACGTCAGGCTTTCCTCAACCCATAATGGTATCCATCGAGCATCAACTCAACACGGGCAATTTGTAACGTCTTGCCAGCGTCCTGCTTGAATTATAATCGATGACCTTTCGTTGTAACCCTCGGACCACGTTACTATTGGCAGGACCAGAGAGCTACAGGAGACTCGAGACCTCTTAACAAAGCAGGGCAATGGGCGCGGCGGTTCTGATGCCGTCAGAGGTCAACGAGCCATACGGGTCACCCTCGTGTTGGGGACCCAAGACATGTACTAATAACATAATCTGGTTGTCTTCCACTCAATTCTTAATGCAGACAAGCAGTTGAGTGCACAGCCTGTCTCAGAGCGTGAGGGTTAATCCTCGTTGATGGCAACGGATTAGGTTGAATGGATTTCACCCTTTTGTAAGCTTTGCCCCAAGTTTACTGATTCGTTGGAAGTATCTTACCCCGTCCGATCCAGTCCCTTGGTCCTGGTAGAGTTCATGTTGCCCTCGCAGAGTACTTGCTGGCGTACGACTGAGAATTTCGGAATCACAATATATGCTTTGGCACTTACATCTTCTCGGTTATTCTTTTCCTTCGCAGGGTAGACGTCTAGCAGCGAACACGATGGGTCTTAGCAACCAGGGTCAAGAATGTTTGAACTGTGGGGAATCTAATCAAAATTTGAGCCTTCATGCCACGTGGGCTGATAGTGCACGCATGTGCGTGAACGCCGGCCACTTGCAGGGCAAAACTATTATGCATCCATTTAGGCAAGAAGGCCGCCTGTACCAGTGTTTGATGGGTCAGGCCTCAGGGGTGGACAACCACCCACATGCCATAACTGGCGAGCCCATAGAAAAGCCATGGCCAGCTATGGCCATGCATGGCGGTGGCATTCGCACGGTCGGAGGCAGTTCAGAGGCACGCCACCGCCATGCTCATGGCCACTATGGCGACAAGCGCTAGGTGTGGCCTTGTGGCTTTCCGCGCGCCCGTGAGGCTTTAAACACTGGCCTGCACGCATTTATTCTTGGTGAAATACTAGGTGCTGAGGTTAATGGTTTCGTCGTGTTTGTGACTGATCTAGTTTCCAGAAGTTGCCATCAAAACCTATGCTCAGTGGGCCCTATCGAGATGAATTTCGGTTATCATACGTTACCCGAGGAATTCGAATATCTTTCCGCGCTCCGCCGGGTCCGCCTAACGTTAATGTGATCTTGTTTGAATATGCGTCTCCTCTTATAGACGGTGTGGTCAAAGAATATGGCTCAGATTGATCTTCGCCCGCTTGGCTGCGCTCGTGGCTTTCTCAGGCTGCCCCTTGTCGAGACCATGTCCTCCGCACAGCTAGTGGTCCTCACGGACATTTGGAATGTCAACTATGTGTCCGGTATGCTTTAAATTGTCCTCGCCTGATCAAGGATTGGTGTCACTGCAACGACTTTATTACAGTTGTCGTGTTCACTGCTGTCGGATATGATTATGGTGAGCCACGAGTTCTGTCCCAGTACAATGTAGTGACTTTCCATGATGATATCATCAGTCCTGAAAATTTCGGACGAAGTATGGTTACCACTCTCGTGTTATTCTATCCCCACTGATGATCCACATAGATCGAATATATCTGGGTCCGCAAAATACTACGTGGTAACATAGCATTAGTCTGATTGGATCACAGATTCAACCCCGGTGGACTTGGGTATCAACGTCATTTATTCTCGTGTGTATCAGTCTACCGAATAAAATATCACACCTCGTAGCAAGCTAAGTTGCCAATATATAGGCTCGTTATGTAGGCCTTTGCAGTGTTGCGTGAGTCGATGTTTACTGCATGACACAACCTGAATGCTCATGCAAGGCGGATCGTCAGAATGAATGCTCTTCGTATGTCTGTTATTTGCATGCAATATTTACGTGAATTGATTGTGACCCCATTCAAAGTTGGAAGTAGTTTCTTTCCTGGTCCTGTAAAGGTAACTCGACCTCAATTTCTGGCACTATATTGTTAACTGTGTACCCATAGGCGTCAGTGTTCACCCCTCAAGTCATAGTTATATGATTTAACTACTGTTGGTGAACAGATGTAAGCATGCTCATATGATGCACCTGTCACTTATTTCATTTTCAATCTTCTACAAGGTCGAATTATGTTCATCATGTATGGATGGTCATATATCCTCTTCGTTGGCGCAGCGGATTGTGAGTCAGTTGCTGCTCCATTCGAGATGAATCAGATTTCGTCTCCACCACAGTTGCCATGATCCTTCGTGTGTGGGCAATGTATAATTGCTCGAGGCTAGTGCTCTGCACTCTCCTTGGTTTATTCTCCCTGGAGATAATTTTCTCTGTTGTTGCTGGTGTCATCTACAGCAATCCGAGGAACTTGTTGGGTAAGCCATAGGTATCAGCTGAATACTAATACACTCCACTGACTCGACTGGTCGGATGATCATACAGTGATTACCATCCAGGTATTCAATATGTCGTACTGCACATGGCAAACTACTCCTGTTTGGGCGATAGTGGCCTCTGTGCTGCAAATGACACACGGTGCAGCGCTGTGCATCTTAGCAACCGCCAAGGTTATGGGCCAGTCACGGCAAACGTATCACACAACGAAACAATGGCAAATGAATAGGTACATGAATCTATTCATCAAGCAGGGTACCCTGTACTTCTTTGCGTACGTGTCATCCTATCCATGTATCGACCAAACTAATATTTTAACGTTTAACCTTTCAGCATACTTCTGCTTGCAATTTTCAGTGTATTGTCCATCTCTGGGAATGTCGTGACGCAAGGTTTGCCGATGATGGCCCTGTCCACCATACAAAGCGTGGCCATATTCACTCTGGCTCCTCGATTCATCCTGAGTGTGCGCGAGTTGTACGCACGCGATGTTCAGGGAGAACGTAGGAGTGGGGTCGACACCGGCTTTGGCTTGTCACCTGGCCCGGACGTCGAAACCAGGATCGCGTTCGCGGATATCGGGGGGAACGAAAGAACGGAAGACGTGTAGGTCCTAGGAGATACCTATGCGGGGGAGGCCGAGTCAGTCAGCATTCGGTATTTCCTGCCTGGTGCAGACAACATTAATTAAGACCCACTAAGCCATGATACGGTGGTCAATTGTACGCACATGCAGGATAATGAGAGTCATCCGCTGTGAATGGCAAAGCGGCCACTTTCAAATGGATCTATTGTCCAGCTGTGCCTTGACTTTTGTGAGAGCTAGCACTAGACAGAGAATGATGGGAATGAAGCACATGCTACTCACCACATCTGATACCTTGCCTGCTGATGTCGGGAAGCATCGCTTGCGTATGGTAATGTGTAAGTTCGTCGGGGGATGCGTCTTGGTTCGACATTCAGATTCACACGCCGCCTCGAACTGTTGAATTTTCCGAAGTGCCGTTGCTCCTCGATATACCTTAGGCAGCGACGAAGCTGCGTCCGAGTACATTGCAGTGCTGTAGAGGCAAGTCCTCCTAGCGGGTCCTCCGAGTCTGAATTTTCCCAATGATTACTTGTCTCGGCTATATCTGACGTTCAGTCACTGAAGCAAGTGTTTATGGTGAGTGTGAATCTAGTTTCTAGAAGTCTGTCATGGCTGACGAACACAAGACGGTGCCTTCTAGTTCCTATCCAACTGCATGCAGTAATTCCTCTACAATTTGCTCTCTCAGCTTCACTGTGTATATGATTAATTCGCTGTCCCAGAACTTACACCCGAAGACCTATCATGCATTTAGTTCACCGGGTCCTCCGTGTTCTTTCCCATCCATTCCAACTGCCTTCCTTGTACGACGAGGATTGCCACTAACTTTGTCATCCCATTGTATACTACTCGATCCTATTATACTACCTTACATGACAATCATTCCGACCTTTCCACCAGGGGTATCTTAGCAGTTCAGCATTGAGTATGTCTCTTATAGGGCGCAGCACGGCCTTCATTTACGGGGGAGCCGTCGGTGGTCGATCCGCGATGGCGATGGCTCACACCAATTGTAGTGACGGACCGTCCATGATACTTATACAGTGAATGCCCGTTCCGGAACAATACACGACCGAGCTGTCGGATGGCTATTGGGATTCTTCAACTATGACAGACAGTCGTTTGAGGTGTATTCACGTCGATATGCGCCTTTTTAAAAAGTTTCTACTGCCTTCATAGTCTAACCTCCCTCCACGGTGACTTGCGTCACTTTAGGGCGCCTGCTGGGTCACAGCCTGCCCGCCGTCTTACTAAGCATTTACTGCACGGACACTGGACAGCCACGGCTTCATTCGGGCCAGCACACTGGCTTCAAGTTGCAAGGTCCTAGCCTAACTTGACAATCCTCGACCCATTCTGGAGAGACCTTGGTCATACGTTATGACGTGCTCATTCCTACTCGGCCGAGGGTCCTCCCCAGCTTCTACTCGGATCAATAACGAGGCTGTACTCGGGAGTAGTACCATCATTTCTTTGGCAGGAATAGCTGCAGCCACTGAGCACACGCGTCGACGGTGACTTGTTATTGTTCCAGGGACTCTCAATGAGGTCGCCATGGTCCGCACCTGAACGCTCGTAAGGTTATTCGGTTCGGGTTTGGAATTCTTCCCCAGCAAAATATTCTCTTCAATCGACTTTAGTTCACCAACATCGCACCACGGTCGAACCTCGAGTACCACACTCCCAACGCCCGGTATGTCAGCCATGCTTAATACCGACGTATCCGGTACGCTTAAGCTGTCCTGTTCGTTTGTGCTTCGCTCTGATCATCGCCATATGATGTAAACACAGCCGCGTCCGTTGTGATCGTCCACCTATATCCTGATTGTCGGTGTGCTCGTCCCTATTCAGATGCGTATGTCTGATCTTTTGCTCCGAAGTTTACGACTGAGCGTAACTTGATTTCTCCGCGTTACGTGAAGTGAATAATTATCACCTTCCTTAGTCCGCTCGTGGTGCGCCTGACCAGTCTTGTAAATAGGTATCTGGATCTACATCCCATGAGCGGCGATACATACCCGCACTGAACATAGCTCTGCATTGTAAGCACTCGCGCGTTATAGCTAAGCAACGGAGGCTGAGTTACCCTTGTCAACACAGCCCGTTAGTAATTTCACCCTTCCATCGCTCATGCCCAACTATAAAAAGAGGTACGAGAGTAGGGGAGCAATCCATCAACTTTACTCATTCACCCTATATTCCCCTTTTAATTATAATGTTTTCGTTATTTATCCTTGCGTCTTCATTATTTTACTCTTCTTCTGCGTTGACGATCCCGAGGCTTTTGGACCGCGGCGTCACTACACCGAGCACACTTGGCTCTGCGAGTCAATTGCGTGTTGCGAACGAATTCATTGCGCCGGATGGGTACAACCGATCGTGAGTTGGCGTCGTCGCTGCTGGAGAGGTTCCTGACGTTTCGTAGGGCAACTCTTGTTAACAGTGTCCATCCTGGGCCGCTCATCCAGGCCAACAAGGTGAGAACCACTTCCATGTTTACATGATCGGAGGTGCTCACTTATCTAGACCGATAATTTCGCTGTTCAAGTGCTCAATGAACTTACGGACAGCCTGATGCCCTTGGAGACTAGCATTGTAAGTGACATGTCTCTGATTCCACGAACTAGATTCTCATAGTATTCGAAGCATTGGCACGGAATTTTTCAGAACAAGTCCAATTGGGCTGACGGCGTTGCATATGTCAGCCAGTGCCCCATCAATCAAAAGGGAACGTTGGATTATAAGTTCAATCTCACGGGCCAGAGTGGGACATACTGGTATCACTCACATTATGCCAACCAATATTGCGACGGACTTCGAGGGCCATTGGTTATTTATGATCCAGAGGATCCTCTGGCGTATTTATATGACGTTGATGATGGTGAGTCTGCGTCGATTTTCTGTCTGTGCACTATCTTAGCGCCTGAACAGAAAACACCATTATCACGCTCTCAGACTGGTGAGCGTCGTGTCTCATGACTTGAGGGCGTGTGCTGATGCAGATTCAGGTATCACAACTCTTCGTCTCTTCTGGGCGAATCACTCAACGCAGTGATTCCAAACTCTACGCTGATCAATGGCGTGGGTCGCTATGCTGGCGGTCCACCGACTCCATTCTCGGTCACCAGTGTCCAACAAGGGTTAAGATATCGCTTCCGCGTTATTTCCATGGCTTGCCATCCTTGGTTCAACTTCACGATTGACGGACACCGCATGACCATCATCGAGGTGGACGGCAACGAGGTGCAACCCGTAGAAGTCGACGCGCTCCCGATTCACCCTGGTCAACGTTACTCCGTTGTTGTTACAGCAGACCAGCCCATCGGTAACTATTGGATCCGTGCATGGAGCAACCTCATTCCTACGTTCAAGGGTGGCCAAAACATGGCGATCCTGCGATATGGAGGAGCACCAGAGCAGGATCCAACGTCTACTCATGGCCCCTCTGAACTTCCGTTCAACGAGGGAGACCTTCACCCGCTGGTCAACCCCGGGGCTCCTGGGATACCCGAAATCGGAAAGGCGGACGTGAACATTGTACTTCAGCCGGGATACAACGAGGAAGAATACTTCACGTTCAATAATGTGTCGTACGGCAACCCTCCCGTCCCTGTACTTCTCCAGATTCTCAGCGGAGTGAGAGACCCCTCGCAACTCCTACCGCAAGGGAGCGTCTACACACTGCCCTCGAACAAGGTCATAGAGATAAGCTTCCCGAACCCAACTGAAGCTCCTGGTTCTCCGGTAAGTCTCGTGTCCGCGAACCGTCTTTCCGTGCTGACTCTCAACGGGCTTCATTCAGCACCCGATCCATCTCCATGGTGTATGTTGTTCGCTTCGCTTTTCCTTATCTATAACTGACCTTCTTGTCAGCATGTTTTTGATGTCGTCAGGGTCTCTGGCACCGATAAGACGAATTTCGTGAATCCTGTCCGGCGGGACGTCGTGTCGATCGGTACCGATTCTATGGACAACGTGACCATCCGTTTCGTCACGGACAATCCGGGACCTTGGATCCTTCACTGGTGAGTCTAACGATGTCCTTGCGAACGAGAACGCCACGATCTTACGCTACATGTTCACCTAGCCACATCGACTGGCATCTCAACCAGTACGTTCAACCACGATTGGTCGGTACGCGATAACTGACTCTCCCTTTCAGCGGGTTCGCTGTGGTGATGGCGGAAGCACCGAACGTGACGGCCACGGAAGAAGCCGCGGTAGTTCCAGGTACGTTCCGCTGCTCGAGCGCTGCAAAGACTGCGGAGAACTGATCTCTACTTCTCAGACGACTGGAAGCAACTGTGCCAACCAGGACAGAACGCAACCAGTAGCTGATTTTGAGTCTTGGAGGGTCGTTTTGCATTTCGATTCGTGATCGAGGACACTTGGCCATTTGACATTTACATATTCAAACAACTCTCATGATATTTATCAAGCATACAATCACAAAATGTAATACACGTCGCATACGTCTGCACATACCTGACTCTCGGATGATGGTATTGACGAAGAGTAAGATGATCACGTTCGAGGGTTGCGCCGTGGCTTGTTTGGGACACAACTCGGTCTACTTACACCGTGAACTCGCAAGAGCTACGGTAGCGAGCGAATTTTCGAAGGCCATCGTTGTCCAGATGAATGAGTCCCTTGGATTCTATGACGAGATGAGTGAATCGAGGTGCCGACGGTCGGAGATAAACGGGGAAGTCAGATATACTAGGAGAGCCCGCGAATTGCGATGACACGTGATGACAGGACGATAGGGAGAACGTCGGAAGATTGATTCGTCCCTACATGCATGCCGACTTTGAGAGGGTGGTACTCGCTTTGCGTGCCGTCGTACGCTGGACGCTGGGATGATTGGGAATGGAAATATTAGATCATCGTCGTTAGAGGAGGCAATGGACGTCCGAAGAGGTCTCTGATCTGATGGGCGTCGTCAGAGAATTGTCGAACCTCGCGCAAACGATTGTGACAGGGATGGCTAAGCCAGGACGACAGAATTAGAACGAAAAAAAGCACATGCCGGATGAGGGAACATACCCCGTTCTCGTTCACGACAACCCCCGTAAACCCAACGACGCCATCAAGAGCTCTTGCCTCGGCTCGACTTGGTGGACTGAGTATTTCACTACTTTCCTGTGCCCCTGACAACCCCAGGATTCGCTGTGGTAGATACAGCCCGCTCCGGACACCATGCCCCGGTATGTACAGTCGATGCACATAGCCACCCAGATGTACCGCATATCGGAATGGAGCCTGACTTGCCAGGTAGGGCGTGAGCTGGCCTCGCAGTGCCTGGCGCGCTCTAGCCCCCAGGAACAAGCTGTGAGGAGCCGGAATGGTCAGTAGAGGCAGGGAGTGGGTGGGGAGCAAGAAAACTTGAAGGAGGCCGCCACTCGCTCGCGTCGCTAGTCCGAAGAACAAGAACCCTCGTGAAACGAACGAGCGCTGTGACAGTGTTTGCGGCGGGCTTCTCTTCTTCGTGGACGGCCTAAAATTATGTACAAAATATCGGTAGCGGCGCTCGTGCGGCCGCCAAGTCTCCTGTTAGTGGCAATGTCCTGATTGGTCGAGATTGCTCCGCCTGTGCCAGCCTCTCTCCTTCGACTGCGCCCACCATCTCACTGGGTGCGTTCGCCCTTGTGCCGTCGTCACCTTTGTATCTGACTTGCGACCGCCACCCCTCGGGCCTCGGCGCCTCGCCGTGATTCGATTTGGCTGGCTCTTCTCGTCCCGTGATGCTCGCAATTAAACCTCGTCAGCCCATTAGGTGACCGAAATGTCTCTTCGCGGCCGGAGCCGGCCGCGAAGGGTTGGTCGCCTGGGTCCTGATTGGTCGAGATTGGCCGACCAATCGACTCTTTAAATGGTTTCTACAAACAGCTTCTGGCTCGGCTCCTAGCTTGCGCCTCCCTTGCTAGGACGACACGTTCAACTTTCTCTGGGCATTCATCCGTCGAGACGATGTCGTCTGCACTTCAAACGCTGGTCGGCCTGCTACAGAACAATTATGCGACCCGTATGCGCGTGTTTCTTATTTGTGAGATATCGACGTCCGACTTTTTCATAGTTGCTGCTGCGACCGCCGTCGGGTATGATTACGGTGCGTTCTAGGTATATCCCAAAGCAATGTGCTGACTTCTCTATCGACAGGACTCACATTTTCTGACGAGGTATATCTGAGTCCCGTATACAAGCCTATTTCCTCGCTGAGAATCTGTCTAGGTGGAATACATCTGGGTCAGAGTAGCTATTTAACCACGGCGATACACTTCTGAAGAGATGATAGACCAAACCATGGACTTCCGTGTCCATACTATTCATGCTTGTATGTATTACAATCCAGACGATGACTAGCCATGACCCACAGCAAGCTGAGTAAAATGATAGGTTCGTTATGCTGGGCTATATTACATTGCGTGAGTTGGTTGGTTCAACACGATGTATACCGAATGCTGACCTTATACGGCTCTTCAGTATTAACGTGCTCGGTATGTCTGGTATATGCATGCCATGTTGGTCGGTTATTTAAATCGTGACACTGCCGCACTGGCAAGAGGGAACTACATTCCTGCCCGGTCCGGAAAAGGTAAATTTCTGGATGGATGACGCCTGAATTTTTCTAATATTTATCTTAGACGTGTGTATCCATCCTACTCTCGTGATCAATGTCTTCAACGTAGCTGATGTCTATCAAACAGCTGTAAGCATAGTCATTAATTCTTTCCAAGTCAGTCTGTCAAAGTTTCGATCGCTTTCAAGGTCTGGTCACCTCAGCGATCCAAATATGGGCGTTTTTATTCTTCCTTGGTGCAGCTGATTGTGAGTCGTCATTCCTCTGACGAAAAACAAAGTATACCCACGACTCCAGTTGTGATGATACTCCGTGTGTGGGCAATGTATAGTCGATCGAGATTTATTCTCTGCATCCTCCTTTCATTATATTCCCTGGAGATGATCGTCAGCTTTGTCGACGTTGTCATATACAATAATGCGGGGAGTAGGTCAGGTATGTGGTTGTCGGTCAAGTATAAGCTGTACGCCTCACTAATTCGGTTTGTTGGTCGCTGCATAGTGACTATTACGCAGATATTCGACACGGGCTTTTGCAACTGGACTCCCACTTTCCCCATGCTGACGACTTCGGCTAACATTCTACAAATCGTAAACGGTGCAGCACTGTGTATCCTCGCAGTCATCCAATTCGCCAAGCAGTCGTTGCAGATGTACCGCATATCGAAGGGATGGGAAATCAACCGGTACATGAAACTGCTCGTCACGGAGGGCATTTTCTATTACATTGGGTACGTCGTTCCTCTCAACGCCCTGCATCTCTCGCTGCCGTCCAATTTTCAAAACACACCGACTCAAGTTCTGTCACAGCATCTTCCTGTACTGCTTCCTGAATGTACTGAGCACTGCTGGCGTGCTTGGAGCAGGCTGGCAAGTGGCACTTTTTTCCGTCGTCGGGTTCGTGCCCATGATCACTTTGACTCCCCGTTTCGTCCTGCGCATGCGGGAGCTATACGCGCGAGGCGTCCAGGGCAGACGGGGAGACGGGATCGACACTGGTTTTGGCTTGTTGTCTGCCAGTGGCCGCGGTGCAGCTGGGGCGGATATGGTGTTCGCAGACGCTGAACAGAGCGAGGAAACGGAGGGTATCGAGGAAGTACTGAGAGAGGGTGCGATGACTCAGTTCAGGCCTTAGTTGCCAGATACGAGTTGCAGCAGGTGCTTTCTATCCGAACTGGCCGACCACGTGCAATCATTTCTTGAGATTGTTCGTTACATAAACGCGTTTGTTCATTTTGGGGTTACACACACGAGTTGTATTTGTATATGGGACTCTCGTCGGGTGTGCCACTTGAAGCGGATGCAAATCTCTGGGTATCGTACTATGATGCGTACACTTCACGACGTTCCAAACGACCACGATGCTGGTCGCAGCGTATCCTCCAGCTCGTCCAGCGAGGTCGGTCTCGTCCGAGTCATCCCTGCCCTCCCCGTCGCTGACCACCTTCAGATCGTAGGCATCCCCTTCAATTGCGGCACACCGCGCTTCGAGCATCCATTTCCCCAGCTCAGGGCTCGCCGACCGACCAGTTTTTCCCGCTGTCCACCGCCACCATGCCCCACTCCCACCTTGGTCCACCCCCGTATCTGGGTCAGTTTCTCGCACGCAGCACCCGCTCGGCACACCCCAAACCGCGCTCCGCCAACGCGCGCGAACCACTCCCCCGACCTCGTCAAGCGACGCAGCCGTGCACCAGTCCTCCGAAGCACCCTAATATCAGCCGAGTGGCAGGAGCGACGCTCTCGTACGCGCACGCAGGCACGAATGTCCTTCGCGGTCTTGTCGAGCGCAGGACGAGTCCCATCTAGTGATCGTTCCCCGTCGGGTCCTTTGATCGACCCCACATCGACTCCGTAGGCCCCGTCACTGTCTCGGACGGTCGTGTTGTTTTCATTCAAGTCTCAGCCCCGCACGCGCCCAAGGACGTCCGATATGTGCCGATGTGTCGCCACCATCATTCGTTCCTTGTACAGGCAGCGCCTCAGGGCGACGCCGCCGTGCTATGACCCAATACCTCAACGACGAGGACCTCCAGGACGCTGTCCCGAGGACTTCACTCCCGAGTCCTTCCTTTTTCGCGTGTCTGGTATTGCCCGCGATCGCATCTTATGCATGGATTTTGCAGACCTTATGAAGGGAACTGGTGTGAGTACTAGCATTAACTACAGCCTCTGCTAATTGATCGATGTCAGACTGAGGCTTTGCATAGAACATGCGAAAAACAGATTTGTCGCTGTCCTGACCAGCATCCAGATGGACCTGAAGCACCTTGGCTTGAAGTTTACCTGTGGTGATATGATAAGCATGGTTACTGGTCATCCCATTCTTCTATGTCGTTTCCTAAGGCGGGACCGGGACCTGTTGAAGTCTCTTTAATGCCCTCGGTATGTCAACTCGTCATCGATCATCGTGCGAATAATACTAGGAGATCTTCTAATTATAGTACTTCGTGCGCCTCATCTACAATAGTGGAAACCGAATGCCGAATAAAGTACTCATTGCGTGCGCAATGTAGAATAAAACGCGACGTTGATTTAAATACCCACCAGCAAGCACCACGCAAATTTATGATACCGGAGCTCCGAATCGGAATGAGCGCGTCGCAGAAGATCACGGCATGCTTTTGTTTACTATAAGATGATGCAACAGGCAGGAAAGCCCGTCTTCATGGGACTCGAGTTCTTTTGTCGTCGATTGGACTAAGTAATAGATCCAGACGACCGTAACGAGTTCTTTCGACGAGGTAAAGTGTCATCGGTTTCCGTTTAGATATGCTCACCACCATCCAGGAAACCAGCGCCATGGCCGGGGAGTTAACTCAAGTCGCAGGCCCAGCTCCTTTTGAGAATGGCTCTACCCGCCCGAGGAATGTAGTTTCCAACATGGAAGATTTCTCTCGATCGCAAGATTCTCGAGGCCGAGAAACCCGCACTTGTCGCTGAGCTAGCTTCATTAGCACTTAGACGTGGCAACATTGTCAGTGATCCAATCATAGATGCAGCGCTGTGCTCATAGTTGGTTAAATTATGGTTGATTTAGATTGAATTCACTTTCGACAATGTATAATAAGAGGTCTAGTCCGCTCTCCTATTAAAGTGTGATCTTCCCCGGAATGAACGACACTTTCCCGTCCACCCCACTTATCACACACTTCGATAGATATCATATTCATACCCAGGCCATGTCTTCTGCACTACAGTCCACGCTGATGGGCCTTGAGCAGAATGATTACGTATTGCGTATGCTCGTCCTCATTCACAGGAGATCAATCTTCGTAACTCCATTGTAGTTGCTATGATTACTGCTGTCGGATACGATTACGGTGAGGCACGGGTTCTATTGTGAAGCAAGGGCTAACTCCGTGTCGGTCGTCAGTGCTCACATTTCCGGATGAGGTATAAGACCGTTTTTTCGTGCGAGCTTTTAGTTGCTGATAGTCTCCTTAGATAGCGTACTTTTGGGTCCGTAAATGTATTCATCGCCATGCAACACATTAAGCAGCTGATGAGACCATAGACCAAACCGTGGTCCTGTGTGTCAATCCTATTTGCTCTCGCACGTATTGCTCTTACACTATCACTTGTCATGGCGGGCTAAGCGCGGTTATAGGTTCGCTACGCGGGCCTTTCCAGTCTCGCGTGAGTCGAATGTTGTCATATAGCATCTACCAAATCTAACTCCCGGCAGGATTCCAGGACTCAGTATGTCCGACTCATTCTAAATAATATAAGGATGATCCAATCGTGATTCTCGCCATAGTTGAAACCAGTTTCCTACGTAGCTCTGAAAAGGTGTTTTTCAAGCGGTACCGTGGTCAATGGCGTACTAAATTTTCTCCAGACGTATGTATAAACCTCGTACATTGGGCTTTGCATTGTAGCTGATATTCACAGCTGTGAGCCCCCCGTCCAATACTCCCCATAATCAATCTATTCAGGATCATTGCCAAGGTAAAATAATGTTTACCATCGATTTATGGCTGTTCCTCTTGTTCGTTGGTGCAGCCGATTGTGGGTGGCTCCACGGCTTAATTTCAGCGAAAGCAAACTGATTTTAACTGCAGACGTGATGATCCTCCGTGTTTGGGCGATGTATAGCCAATCGAGAGTAATCCTCGGCCTTCTCCTCGTGCTGTTTTCCCTGGAGATAATTCCTACCTGTGTCGCTGCTGCCATCAGGAGCGATCCGAGCTATCTGTCGGGTATGTAGCTAGTAATTGAAAACGAGGTGCTACACCGACTCAATTTTTTGGGCGCCCGACAGTGTCCATCATCCATGTACTCAACTGGACATCCTGCCCACAGACAGCTTCTTCATCATCTGTCAGCTGGATGACAGTGATCTCCACGTTACAAATGACACACGGTGCAGTGTTGTGCAGTGTCGCAATCGCCCAATTCGTAAAGCAGTCGCTTCAGATGTACCGCGTGACGAAGCAATGGCAACTCAATCGGTACATGAACTTGCTTATCAAACAAGGTGTCATCTACTTCATCGCGTACGTCCTCTTCCTCGCCCTCGCCCTCGTCCCGTCCAGATGTCCCGTTGCGGCCCATCCGAGCGCGCAAACGTGTTATAATCGATCGACTGATAGTAGCCCTCCACCACAGCATGTTCATGCCCGTCCTCGTCAACGTGTTGCGCGCCTCAAGGGAAATGCCGAACGAAGGATGGACGATGGTGCTGTTGGTCGTCCTCGGGAGCGTGCCCATGTACACGTTGACGCCTAGATTCATCATAAGTATACGGGCCTTGCACGCGCGCGACGTTCAGGGTAGGTGCGGCAGTGGGATCGACATTGGGTTCGGCTTGTCATCCGGCTGTCTCGCTGCAAGGTCTGCGATCGAGTTTGCGGACGTCGACGACGAGGAGAACGAGGTATCGGATGGAATTCCAATGGAGGGTAGAATGGGTTAGCTGGAGTGAAGTAGCTTCCCGCACTTTCATATCGCGCACGGTCCAGTATGCAAGCACATCTCATCGCCTCGGACGTGATGGTCCTCGCCACTGCTAAGTAGACTTCTAGGGATGGTGTATCAATGAAACACGTGGTGGCATGGAACTAGGCTCGCACTGCGTCACTTGACTCGAACTTGTTCGTGTACCGTCCCAGTCCAGGATACGACCTAGTTGCCACGCGATCACACGATCCATATCGAGGGGTATCGGTGTACATACTCATTGGACGTCGCTCTGTCCGCTCGGGGGACGGACGGGTAATACCGGACGGAGCTTGACTTGCCGGTAGGGCGTGGGAAACCTCGCAGGCGCGAGTGCCTGGCAGTCAGGCTCGCGGTCAGGCTCGCGCGCTCCGTACCCAGGGGTGAGCTGCGAGCTGGAACGGTCAATGGGTGGGTGCGCTGAAACAGCGAGGACGAGCACTGCGGAGAGGACGAGCGACGAGGAGGAACGTACGCCGTTACTCCACTCGTGCCTAGCTGGACCCTAGCTAGTCCATTACTATGTACAAACTTAGTAATTTTCCCTCGGTTACTGACTCCATTTGGAAAATAATTACGTCGACTTCAACTTGCGTCCGTCGCAGGGCCGAGGTGGGGACATTGTTCCAGTGTCCTACCGCGCCCCCACGGGTCGACCACGCCGGCTTCACACAGTGCACAGTGATTGAAGCTGACGTGCGCTCATAAAGAGGAGCTTGAAATTACGAGCGAGTAATCGCTCCCTTCTCTTGCCTCTGCACCATGACTTCGGCAGCGCCCCTGTCCACGCTGACGAGCCTTCAGCAGAACGACAGCGTAACCCGTACGTTCTTCTTCACCACGGGAAATCACGATCATGACATTTTCACAGTTGCGATTCTCACTGCAGTTGGATATGATTATGGTAAGCTGGGAGAAGTCGTGTCCGACATGATATATGTACCGATCTATAATGCAAGTCCTCACGTTCTCGAAAGAGGTATGCCATCCTCCTATAGTATACACAGTTTTTCTTGACAGTACATGCAGATAGAACATATATGGGTGCGGGCAGTTCATGTTGAGTTTGTCAGGACGATGCGCTGACAGATGGGCCACCGCAGACCAAACAATGGACCAAGGTGTCAACGTTGTTCATCCTCGTGGGTGTCACGCTGATCCACGTGCAACCATGGCGCGCAGCCCATTGAGTATCATTATAGATTCGATATTTTGGGCTTGGAAGTCTTATGTGAGTCTGACGTCGAAAGGGATGCGCTGGACGTTGACCCTTGATACATCAGACTTCCTAACCTCCGTATGTCTGACTGTGGAAGTGCGAGGCTTGAATTGACTCATACGCAGTGGGTAGTACGTTCCTACCCGGGCCCGCAAAGGTGCTTACCCCTCGAGGCAACAAGCTGATAGTCCTGCTGAATTACTCACCTGTAGCTGTACGTGTTTACCTGACCGACTTCGTCAGGTATAACTAATATGCATCAAACAGTTGTGAGCGCGCGCGCAGCTCATAGTTTGCGCATATCCTCTGCTAATGGATTTATTAAAGGTCGAGCGATCAGTATCATCGCTGGGTGGTTATTTATGGTCTTTCATGGTGCCGCAGAACGTGGGTTATATGTGGAGTTTCCTTCATGGAAAATGTCATATCTGATGGTGGTTTTAGTTGTCATGATTCTGCGAGTATGGGTAATTTATAACCGATCGAGGCTGATTCTGGGTACTCTCCTTGTGTCCTTTGCCTCGGGTATGATTTCCACCTTTCTCGCTGCTACCACTTCGAGTAATCCAAGGAATCTGTCTGGTACGTGGCACCACGGAGAACGGAAACGTGCACTAACGACCTACCCCATCATGAAGTACTTACCTTTCAGATAGTTGGTCTCTCATTTTGCACCGTGGACACTGTCACACCAATTTGGACAAGAGTGGCTGCCATCGTGCAGATAACCCACGGCGCGATGATGTGCGCGCTTGCAGTTTTTCAATTTGTACGGGTGTCCCTTCGAATGCACCGCGCAACAAAGCAATGGCAGATCAATCGTTACATGACCTTACTCGTCAGACAAGGCATCCTTTATTTCGTTGCGTACGTCTCCATTTCTTTCTTCATTCTTTCCCTCTAAATGGGACCGACCGTACTTATCAGCGCTTTTCGTCACCAGGATGTTCGTGTTTAGCCTCGCCAACGTATTGGATGCCACGAGAAACTTTCCCGCAGGGGGTCGGTCGGCGATACTGCTGTACATCCTGAAATACGTGCCCATGTACACGCTGACCCCTCGATTGGTTATGGACATCCGAGAGATGTACGCAATGAGTATGCAGCGCGGTCAGGGCATGGACACTGGGTTCGGATTGTCGTACCACAGCGGCGCTGTGGGGTCAAGGATGTATTTTGCGGAGGCCGACCAGAACTTGGAGGAGTTGGAAGAGGTTGATGGAAGTGGATAACTCATCGCTGGTGGAAGCGCAGATAGCTTACCTGCCTGACTTGGCACGAAGCATCAGGGCCAGCAACCTAGCGCTATAATGTCTTATAATATGTTATAATCAATTTTTTTAAAATGATAAATTGATTATAAGCCCTTGTAATACCTTACACGGGATTATCGTGCTAGGTCACTGGTCCTGATGAAGCACCTGCTATTGTGCTTCGGCATACACTATTAGTCATTCGTACTCTATGGTCACCGATCTGTCGTGAATGCCCGACCACTGAGACTCGAGACTCTACCGCTCGCCTGTCGGTCCGATGTCCCGGGCCCAGTCTTACCGGAGTTGGCTGGTCACGGCTTTGGCTCCGCCCTCCAAGCATCTCCGACAAGGACCATGACGCCAATGACCCCTCGCAAAGTGGATGAAAACACGACTCGGACAATGTTCCACTGACATACACTCTCTGATCACCGAACGCATCAAGGATATTACTCCTCTTCAAGTTGGACGCTAGGAGGACAGCGAGGACAACGACCCAGTCGCATAAAGCACCCTTGGACGGCTATGCGATGGCAAGACGTACCTGTTCCGATGTCTTCTCCTGCATTGACGGCCTCGCATCCTGCTGCTTGTTCATGTCCCATGGATGCAACAAAGTATGCTGCACTATCGCACCACTTGCCAATGTGTCATTGCTAACAAATCATGTCTCGTCTACCCAACCGCCTACTTTCGCGTCAAGCACTTGGGGTCCTCTGAGCTCTAGGCCCACCGGCTCGACGTTTCCACTCTGAATCTTTCTGATGGGTGCGAGAAGCATTCAGCCACCTCGTCACATTTTCGAACGTGGACTGGAACTCGCGTCGCGCGCGCGGTCGGCGACCTGTGACGGAGCATTGTGGGTTCGACGATAGTCCACAATGGTCCACCCCGACTTTCCGAGGACGTCAATTCGCAGGATTGAACGGAAACGCTGCGAAGGAAGAAGAAGAGAGGATCACAAACCAAAGATTCGCAGAGTGCGGAAGCACGGGAACGCCCGTCATGCGCGCTGCAGAAGATCAACATTAATGCCGAGTACATGCTCGAACTCAGCTGACCCGCAAAGTTGTCACGGGCCTTGCTTGCTTCCGCTTGTAGATCTCACGCCGGAGTCGTCGGAAGCACTGCCAACCTCGGCTTTCCCGACTAAAGGCTTTAGGGGATTTTTCTGAAGGGCCCGTATACATCATCTTCACGTTGGAAAAGCGTACTCACTCGGTTCTGCCGGACTTACTTCCCAGTTCAGATGGCATTATCGAGAGTTGCCGCATCGCGCACCGAGTATTGCGGTGGCGGTTCTGTGGAAAGGGATCTCATCGCGATGTGGTTGGGAGAATGAGCGGACCGATTGTCTACAAGGTCGCTTTCCTCATAAACGGTGGTCCGCGTTTGATCGAAAGTACCGTTGGACCCCCTTCCTATCCGTTACATTTGGGATTCCAGCTTATTCATCGAGATCATGTCTTCTGCATTGCAGTCGGTACTGCAGAATGACTACATGACTCGTATGTCCAATCAAATCAAACGAGTGTTTGAGCCTTCCCGTAATTGCTGTCCTCACTGCCGTTGGATATGATTATAGTGAGCTTTATGTTTTCTCTAATACTCTATGTGAACGTCTACTCTGACGTTTTCGAATGAGGTACAAACTCCCTCATGTGAGATGTCATTTCTGGACTTATAAGCTAAACAGATCAAATATATTTGGGTTAGAAGATAACAGTATTTCAGAAGCTGTTGTGTTCTTGATGGCGTTGCAGAATAAACCATGGACATGGGTGTCAGCGTTGTTCGTTCTCGTAGGTGTCGGATATTGCACTACACCGCCGTGATAACTTGTATGCTCAACTTTCCATAGGTTCGTTATTTTGGTTCCCTGGTACTGGATAATTAGTGGACACCATCCAGTTACCGGAATTTTCAATTTGTGCCATCAACGCTGATGTCTCCCCGATCTGGTCGCAGGTTGCCATTACTTTACAAATGGCGCATGGTGCACTAATGTGCGTCCTCACGATCTTCCAATTCGTGCGGCAGTTAATTCAGATGCGCGTTGTGACAAAGCAGTGGCAACTGAACCGGTACATGAGCTTGCTGGTCAGACAAGGCGTCGTTTATTTCTTTGTGTGCGTACTTCGCCTGTCGTTTTCCATCGCTCTTTGCTTCGTCCATGTTCACAAGCAAATTTTTGGTCGCCGACCGCGCTGACAACTTCCCCATGGCAGCAACTTTCTGTTCAGTCTCATCGGCGTATTGGCCGACCGGTCGCAGCTTCCAACAGAAGGGTAGCGATTCACGCTGCTGGACATCATCGAGTACGTCCCCATGTACACGCTGACGCCACGGTTCATTATGAGCATACGGGAGCTGTATGCACGTGACGTTCGGGGCAGAGGCGGGACTGGAATCGACTCTGGGTTTGGCTTGTCCTCTGATCGTGGACGCTGGTCAGCGATCGTGTTCGCGGCTGTCGAGCAAATCGAAGGACCGCAGGACGTCGAAGATATAGTGAGGAAGGGCGAAGCAACTGAGGCGGAGCAGGTGGACATCAGCCACGGCCAGGTACGTTCCGCTCTGGCGGAGTAGATGAACACCGGCTGTGCTCTGTGCTTCGGAACACCACGGTCTTTTGGTATGGTGGTCTGAAAGTTTGCCGGTCTCGTGGGCGAGGGAACTTGTGGGGCTGTGTACAACCGAAATCCTTCACCATGGTAAAAACCTTCTTGTATGTTCTTATCTCCAATTCTCCACTCATGTTCGAAGTTCTGCGTCATTCGTTTCCGGTCTGATGCAAATGAGCTACTTACTTGCTAGCTTGACAAGCAAATTGGTCTTCTACTAAGCATGTTTCTACTTGCTTACCCTCGTCTCTATGGCTCGCCTTGTAAGCAGCTTTTCATCAAAGTCTCTCAGTGACCTAACACCTTGCCTTGCTCGACAGCAGTGACGGCGCCTCGATTAAAAGGCGTCAAAGGTCTTGTTGGAGGGGATGCTATATTGACTATTGCATGAGAAATTGTTTGGGCCTGGGACCGACAATCGGTAAACGCACATGCTGCAGTGATTGGTGATTGCGTCTCATGATACTTCGACTGCTGGCCTTCGGTTATCGTGGATTTCCGTTCCAGTGACACCATAAGTATCACGTTCTCTCTCAATCTTTCAAGGCATATCTTTCGTAGCCTTATATCTCCACGAGAACATATGCTAGAGTGATTGATAGTAAACAGTTGATTACGCACGGATTTCAGTTTCAAAATGTCCCCCCCCAAGTCATCACCATGGTCGTCAGTCTCCATCGTCCACATATGACAATTAATTTCATTTCGTAGCCATCGGTTTACCAGGAACTAGAGTTCGCCATGGAATCGTGGCCTGTAGCGTCGCGGTGCAAAGACTTCGTCTCTTCCAGATACGCAATACCAGTGCCCCATACTCGCTTTCGACGGCCACGGACGGACTCTGTCCCCTCCATTGCGCTACGAGAGTTCGCTCAAGAGCGCTACCGTGGAGGTTGCACTCGCTCATCGGACGGGCGGCATGTGTATGATGCGTTGGTTCGCAGGATTGATGTTTACACAAACCTGAGGACGTTCCTAAAACCATTTCAATTAGCACTCAAGTGAAAGGCAAACAACGTGCGTTCTAATGCGCTACCTACTTGTTTACCTTCTTACCACACGAACGTTCACGTCCGCTGTTTACACACCTCATGCCTCACTTCTTCTATCTTATACACTTACAACACGCAAAGCGACACACGTTTCTCCCTTGTACTGCCTCCATTAGTATGTGATGTATCCTGGATAACATGTCAGAAATAAACTCTTATCTATGCTTGTAAACAAGGTTGCTGCCGATGATCGGCCATATGTCTAGTCATTTATTGTTTCAGATGAACAGTGACAAGCGTAACACATCCGAAACGAGGGAACAACTTAAAGTGGTGACCATCGGATGATAGATGGAACGTCCATGTGCCTGCTCCATGTACGAACATCGGAAGCTCGCCATCTGCCTAAAAGTGCTGGGTTAGTCCGGGTAGGCTTCATTCTAGTTTCCTCTCTCTCAGTTGATGACGATGCAGCGACGAAAAGCGCCTGCAGGTTTTGTCACGATAAGTGATGGAATCCACATTAGTCTCGCTCTGTCCAGTGAGGCGCCTCCGCAACCCAACAGCTCGGCGCCAAAGTACGCCTTTTTCGCAGACAGACTGCTGGTTCAACTCATAGCCATTTTTTACAGCGTCATACTCATATTCTCCTGGAGTTCGTTGATTTCACCTGTAGAGCTCGATTGCGAACTGAATCCCTTTCGGACTACATAGTGGGAGCGCTGACACGTCACCTGCAGAACTACTCACGCAAGTATAATGAATTATACCCCCACGCTACCCAGGTCATCATAGAGTGTGCACCGTCCCTCTTCTGGACCTCGGAAAGAGGAAAGGTAGGGAAGCCGAGCCTGTGTTTTGCACCCCGACTCACAGATCGCTATAGCAAAATCGACTACTTCCCGTTGTAGGAGCCCTCGAGTGTCTCGGCTGCCTCCCGTCGACCAATAATTCTGCCCAGGAACCTACTCGGCTCCGTGCACGCATTTTAGTCCACTTATTCTCCAGCGGTAAGGAATTGGCCTTACGATTCGTTCGATGTGCTCCAACGTATCCGAATCAGGTGGTGCACTTCAAGTGGCGTCGCTCAGTAGTCTCTTGGCTTCCAAGTACCCGTCCGTTCCACGTCTCGTTAGCGCCCTCATCTTGGACTCGTCTCCCACCACTGGGAGCTTCCGTTCAGTCGGTCTGGCTTTCAGCATCGCCATTCAGAATCCCACATTTCGTTACATCGCGCTGCCTTTCATCTATCTGTTGTACGTCCACGGCCTCGTTCTATACAAGGCCTTCTGGGTGGTGCCGGTTCAGGTGCGGTACTGGAAAGCGCTCCTCCAGCCCCGGACCTTCCCTTGGATGAGCTCGCAGACGCCGCGGTTGTACGTCTTCTCGAAGAAGGACGAGGTGGTGCCGTGGAAGGCGGTGCAGCAGCATGCGGATGCCGCCAAGGCATCCGGCCTCGACGTCCGTTGTGACGTATACGAGGAGAGCGGTCACGTCTCTCACATGCGCCACGATCCAAAACGGTATTGGGAGTCGGTTCAAGACCTCTGGGAGGTCGCTTGTCGTGACGGTGGAGCCAGAGACGCTCGGGTCAATTGCAGGCTGTAATGTCGTTTATTGATGCAGCTGTCACTGCAACATCATCCCCGTGTGTGTTGCAATATCGCAGTGCCTGGAGCCTTGCAATATACACGTAACCCCTTAAACATAGCGGTTACGCGCGATCTGCGGTCTCTCGCGTGCCTTCACTTGCGAAGAACGGAAGCGTTTATCAGGTCGGACTCGCCGGCCTCGCTCACACGGCCGACAGTGCAATGGCAAAGTCTTGATGACCATCGCACATAGTGATCAATATAACACACTTTCGCTCGAGGCCCGGCGGTCCGCAAGTCGACGCGAGTCGAGGCGATCTGTCATGATACATCCCCATGTCTTTACGAAGGTGCTTACACTACAGCTACCAATGTTCACGGCATGGATGAATCACAGCCAAAAAAAAAACATAGCACTGGTCGGAAGGTACGCCACGCGACACTTCAGAGTTCTCTGACCTTTTAGACCCCTTCAAGTAGAATCCGCGTCAGCTATTTACGCACGCTGCAGTGCAGCTTGTCCTCGACAGCATGGCCACATGATTCGATCTCGCGAACGTCATTGTGATTGATATCAAGTACGCTTATGTTTCTACTTGGAGAATCAATTTTTGACTATGTACACGATGACTTGCAACTGTGATGTGCAGGTGACAGAAAGCACAAATATGTCAGGTTCGTATCGGGCGTTGCTACGGAGGACGGATAGTGGCCTTATACTTATTACACCGTGAACGCCTCTGTGATGAGATGTCGAGCTGCCTCTGACCTGGGTTTTACCAAACACTCGAAGGGCGCCACGTCCCTGAAAGTAGGGAGTCAGCTGACCAGCCAAACGACGCGAGAGGGAAGAAACACGGACAAGAACGTCCCTCCCTCTTGGCGAAACTCAGGCGTGATCTCGGCGCCATTCTTGACGGCTTTTGAGATGTTGAATGCAGCGAGCGACTGGGTGCAGATCAACCAGAGAGCCGAGTGTGCAAAAAAGATGCCTGTGGACAGGTGTCCGAACTGAAGACGATGCATCTCGGTGTACCACGACTCAAACTCACCAGGGCACCGACTGGGCAAGGATCGCCTGGTTATCATTGTATCCAATAGAACTAAATAACCACTCACCGCCTTCCGAAACCAAAACATACTGTGGTCGGGTGAGGTTCTGGATTATCCCCGAGGAAGCGTTCTGGTCTGAACTCCGATGGATTCTTATACACTTTCTCATCGCGTAGCATAGCCCTGGATTGGAAGAATGCTTTAGCTCTACAAGCTACCAGAGAGCCACCCACATACCAGACATTGACGAGAACGTAAGAGTTCGCTGGAATGAGATATCCCTCATAAACATCATCAGCTGCCGTACACCTCATGGCTACAGAAATTTCGTGAGTAATAATCGTTCGCGAATGCGAGAATTGATCTCACTTATCGGAGCCGGAGCATGCCAACGCAACAGCTCCGTACACACGGCTTCGACATACGGCAAAGATGGCCGGTCGGCGAAAGTCGGCAATTGACCAGTACCAATGACCGAATCTAGTTCCTGTTGCGCTCTTTTCATGACAAGCGGATAGAGCGTCATGGCGAGGAAGAAAGCTGAGGCGACGGCGGAGGACTGGAAGAGGTTCGAAAACGACAGGCAACTTGCTGTGGATAAGATACTCGCCGTATTAACACCACCTACACCAGTTCGGCGGTCACCGCAAGATTCGAACTAGCAAGCAGTACTTACCTCGGTTCAACGTCAAGGAGGTCCATTTGATTTCGTCTTCCATTTCTTCCGTGAGGTCTGGGGTGCTTAACAGACGGGAAGAGAGTGATGGGAGTGCCGTACCAGCGGCCTCGAAATCTAGATGAGCGTGGACTAAGAAAACGCGGCGGACTTACTAGCTGAGACACCGCATAATGGTGCGGGGTGTCTGCTGCCGAATGCGTAACAATAGCATATTCTGCGGACAGTTTTTTGAACCCAGCGCCCGGAACCCACCCAGGGACGTGTCTCACTGTAAAACATGTTGAAAGTCGAAGAAGTTTGAAAGACTTATTGTCTTACAGAATGGCAGGATATCGACGTAGTATGCACCAGCTGTTGTTGTGCTCGATAATTGCGAATTTGCTAGTTGGACTAAATTGACCAGGGGATCGTCCTCCTCCTTGGTAACGTACCCATGCGAGAGGCGCAGGGCCATTGAACTGAAATTCCTAAATGACGTCTTCAGTGACACAAGAAAGGCATATGGTGCAATCATACTTGTGGATGTGTGCCTGGAGCCTCTCTGGATCTCGGAGGATCAATCGAAGAGTCCGTCGTGTCTCTCCCTCGATCATTCTGTGGAACTTGGCTACAGCAGCGTGACTACCAATATCATGGGCAATCCATTTTCGCTGGGTGTGAAACCGATCAGTGTAGTTGCACAGTAACATCATCTTGCCCCATCCAGCTAGTTCTCCAGCCATAACTGATCGAGGACGGTCGGCGTATCTGACGCCGTGCTTGTCGAGGAGATCCTTAGCAATCTTTGCAGACCCGATAACGACGACATTGAATCCACACAGCGAGCAAGATGCAATGTCACCTATCATATGAAGACTGATCAGTGACGGGACTTCATGAAATCAAGTCAGCATACCATATTTACGGTTGAACTCGAGAATCTTTAACCATGGCGTTTTCCTAGGGATGTAAAAGAGGCAGCGAAGCCCGGAAACCCCGGGTGGTAAGTTACGCGCGCTGTACCACGCATAAATTTCAAGGACACAAAGACAGGTGATAAGGACTGCGACTGCTCCAACAAGCATAGTCACGGTGTTGAAGTGAGGGAAGCCTGACTCAGGGTGAAAAATGATGTGCGGAAGGCCTCCAAACTCACCCCAATTTATCTAGGGATGTGTTCAGGCATTCCGTACCTGGTACGGGGTAAAAATGAGGTCCCAAAACGCCAATTGTAGTAGCAGATCAGGCTGATCCACAGGATGGAGTTAGAGCGTGTTTGTCTGCCGAATACGTCACGGTGGTCGCAATTCTCTAATAATACCGAAAAGAAAGACATCTGTCATCTGGAAGCAGATAAGGTTAGTTCAGGAAGAACTTTCAGCCAGACTTCACTGATTCTTGAAGAAGGTGTTAGTTTATCCTTATAGTTCATTGTCAGGTCGTACTCGTCCATCCATTCGTAGATCACATGGTGATTAGATAATCGCCATTTATCTTTCGTCGTAGCTTTCGTCGCTTTCTCCTCAGCGTTCTTTCACCATTCGTGATGATCGCTGAGGTACATTATCGTTTGTTCTCGCAGCTCTTCATGTACCTAATTACTGTCACCTAGCTCATCGCTGGCTAGGTAATTCAGCGTTCTTTCACCATTCATGATGATCGCTGAGCTCATTGCTGGCTAGCTCGTACAGGTTATGAGCCCCGAGTTCTAAGGAACTCATATCTAACGGGCCTAGTTGTAATCCAATCCCTGGGCATTGTCACATCATTTTCCACCCACATATATTCACCCAAGACTCTCGATCTCATCAAAATGGGAAAGTATGACCACATACATGATCTTATAGGCGCCATGAAATACCTGCAATGGCAGAGGCAGATGATCCTTGCTCTTCAAGGTGAGAGTCTTTGGTCGCATTGCAGCAGTGGCACAGACCCCAATGATCTCGAAAACTTCGCTTCTGTTAAACCACAGCCTGTGAACGCAGCAGCCATTACCATGTCTGAAAGGGAATCAATCCTTGCCTGGCTTGCTAAAGATGCTCAGGCCTAAGCTCTTATTGATTGCAAAATTACTCCCACCATGGCCGATCTTCTCAGCATATCCCAAACAGCCCATGAGCAGTGGAACATTCTTGCCTCCCATTTCACTCGCAACAATCTGCTCTTGCAATATGAACTTTGTGCTTGTGTTCGTTCTGAGAAACTTAAAGATGCAGATGATGCCACTCACTACATTGGTGTTTTCAAAGATGCTTGGCGACGTGATACAACCCTAAGACCTAAAGTCCTCGAGTTACCACTTGTCAACCAAAGCTCTGTAGAAGGAGAGAGTTGGCGTCTAGGCTGGGGCCTTAGAGAGGAGGATACCCAAGTGAACTAGACTGGGGGTGCCAGTTGTTGTCCGCTGGGTTTATGTATTCATGGGGTACATAGGTTTACATAATACATTCTGTCTATAAGAGTCCATACCCTGTGCCCTGGGCGCAGGAGTGTGGCTGAAACGTGTATCAAGGGTGAAACATGTGTTTGTGGAAAATGAAAGAAGAGAAGCATACCACAGCCATGCGGTGGTGGGAGAATGGAAGAGAAGCATAAGAAGCATGCACAGCACCGGGCAGTGTCAAGGGTGCATCAAGCATGGGTGAATGATGAAGGTGAAACGAGTGACGATGGTGCAGAGATCAGAGGGCAAGGCTGAGGCCATTGATCCTGATGATAAGATAAAGAGATTAGATGAGAGGAAAGATAAGATAAGGAAGAGGAGAAGAAAAAGACGTTAAGTCCGTTGTAGGTGCTGATCATGGGGCAGCAATCGTAACACTACCCCCTTCCTAAAGATCAACTTCCAGGCGATCAAAGGGAGTTTGGGCATGAGAGAACTCCGTCAAGGAATCCGGCTGCTTGGAAAAGAGGAGGAGGAATTCGGGGCCGATAGAAAGAGCACAAGGGGCCGCGGGGTGAGAAAGGTGAAAGGCGGACACCACGTCCTTAGCGTGGGAAAGATGCTCCCGGGGTTCCCAGGTACGATCGGTATCATCATACCCTTTCCAATGCACCAAATATTCCAAGCACTGGTTTTTATATCGGGAATTGACGACGTAGTCAACTTCCCACTCATTATTGTGGTCTTCGGTCACAGCAACCGGTCCAGGCCGGGTGACTGGTTGACTGTCCAGATGTTCCCGATAAGGCTTGATTCGGGACATGTTAACCACAGGGTGAATGCACATCGAGCACGGGAGATGCAATTCAACTGCATTGGGGCCCGCCAAGCGGGTGATCTTGTAGGGACCAAGCCATCGCTCGGATAGCTTGCGAGAAGCTCTGGTGAGCCGAAGGTTTTCCGTGGACAGCCACACTAGTTGGCCGACCGAGTATGGTGGGGGATCGGACCGATGCCAATCTGCGTTGTGTTTCATGCGGTCCTGAGCCGCTTTTAGGTTGGCTTTAACCTGATCTAAGGTAGCTGTGATATCCGAGGAGAATTGTTGCACTGCTGGAGCGGCAAGATCCTCGATACCGGGTGGTGTTTTCGTGGGTTCAATTCCCATACGAGGGAGGTATGTCCTCGTAACTTCAAACGGGGTCTTCTTCATTGAAGTGCTTTGTTTGTTGTTTATAGAAAACTGGGCGATAGCAAGCCAGTCGGCCCATTGATCTTGTTTTTCAAAGCAAAAGATCCTCAGGAACTTGCCTACTTCTCGGTTTACTACCTCTGTCTGGCCATCCGTCTGGGGGTGGAAAGAAGTGCTTAGTTTAGTGTTTATGCCGAGGACCTTATTGATTTCTTGCATTACTTGTGCAGCGAATTGGGGTCCGCGGTCGGTGGTTATGGAGCGTGGAATTCCATGTAGCTTCCACACATGGTTCATGAATAAATAAGTGGTATCGAGAGCCGAGCACTGCTTGGTGCAGGGGATGAGTTCTACCTCTTTGGAGAATCGATCCACGACCGTCAAGATCACGTCTGATCCGTGGGAGAGTGGCAGATCTGTAATGAAATCTGCTGAGATGTCCTGCCAGGGACCATCGGGAATCGGCAAGGGTTGCAGCAGGCCGGCTGGCGCCCGTGTCTGACCCTTGAAGTGTTGACATGCATCGCATCGAGCGACGTAGTCCTTGATCTGTGTGGCCATTCCAGGCCAGAAGTAGTTTCGAGCAACCAGCTCGAGGGTCTTTTCGTAGCCGGGGTGTCCGGCGGCGGGGGCGTCATGGTGCTTCTGGATGACTTCCATCTGGAGTAACACTTCTTCTGGTACATACAAGTACCGTCTGTCCATATATAGCAGGCCGTCTCGCTTTTCTGAGATAGCATGCTTTCTTGCTAGTTCCTGAATTTTCCATTCTGGGAGTCGGCAGGTGGCTGAGAATATTTTTGTTTTTATATGATCCCCATCATCCGTGATACGGACCGTGCCGATGCTGTCTGGGGAGATAACGACAATCCCTTTGTTGTTGTTGTCGATACCTTGTGCGTGGTCAACACGGCGAGAGAGCGCGTCTGCGTGAGTCATTGTGGAACCGGGCTTGTGGCACCACAGGGCGTTGAAACGGGATAAATATTGAGCCCATCGGGCTTGCCGATGATTGAGATCTTGTCTCATTATGAACCATTGTAGGTTTGCGTGGTCATTCCATATCTCGAACTGGTGCCTAGCACCTTCGAGATAGTGTCTCCATTGCTCCAGGGAGTGGATGATGCTCAGCAACTCCTTATCGGCGACCGGGTAATTTCGTTCTTCGGGCGACATAGAATAGCTGGAGTAGGCGACGGGGTGCCATAGCCCATTTTTCTCAATAGATAACACTGCCCTTGTTGCATAATCTGAGGCGTTGCTTTCGAGCCAGAATTTGCAATCTGTATCTGGGTAAGCCAAGATAGGCGCAGTGGTAAAATGGGTTTTGAGCGTTTCAAACGCTTCTTGCTGTGCTTCTTTCCACTCGAAGGGGGTTTCCTTTTTTGTGAGGTCATTAAGAGGTTGCGCGACTTGAGCGTAACCCTTGATGAACCTTCAATAGAAATTGGCAAGACCTAGGAAGCTTCTTACTTCCCGAACGTTTTTGGGGGTTGGCCATTCTGTGATGGCTGTGACCTTTTCGTTGTCCATTTTGATACCATCCTTTCCTATGATCATCCCAAGGAAGTCCACTTCTGTGGCGTGGAAGGTGCATTTTTCTGGTTTTACAAATAAATCATTTTCTTTGAGGCGGTGCAGCACCTCGGTGACAATTTTGTTGTGTTCTTTTATGTCATCTGTTTTTGTGAAGATCATCAGATCGTCGATGTATACCACCACAACATCGTCCATGTTGCCAAAGAGTTCGTTCATCATGGCCTGGAACGTGGCGGGGGAGTTGCATAACCCGAAGTACATCACGAGGGGTTCGAACGATCCGCGGAAGCAAACGAAAGCGGCTTTCCACTCATCGCCTTCCTTGATGCAAACGTTGTTGTATCCCCATCTGAGATCCATCTTTGTGAATAACTTAGCTCCTTTGAGCTTGTCAACGAGCTGCCCGATCAACGGTAGTGGGTAGTTGTTTTTGACCATGTGTTCGTTTAGATATCGGTAATCCTGTACCATTCGCTTCCTGCCGTCTTTCTTCGGCACGAAGAACACGGGGCTAGTTTGCGGAGATTTTGAAGGGCGAATGTAGCCTTTCTTGAGCTGGTCGTCTAAAAACGCGGTTACTTCCTCCTGCTCCTGAACCGAGAGGGGAATGATGCAGCCTTTCTTCGGCTTAAACGATTCCTTGAGCTCGATGGCGTGATCCCAGGGTTTCCTAGTGGGCATCCGCTCCGACTCCTTCTTTGAGAATACTTTTAAATATTTGTGATACTCCTTTGGAACTATTTCCTCGGGGGTTTTCTCGTTGGGTTTTTCTTTTTCTGTGGCGCGCAGCTGCCGGTGAATATAATACTGGAGCTCTTCCTCCTTTTGCTCTATTCTTCGCATGAACGGGGTCTTGTCCTGTAAGCGAGAGCATTGTTGTGGGCATCGGGTCATTTTGACCGTGCCGGTAACCCAATCTATTTCTGGATTGTGGCGCTTCAGCCAGGAGTATCCGAGAATAAAGGTGTTTTTGCCAAGATCGGTGACTTCTGCCATAACCCGTTCTTGGTGTCCCTGAAACTCGAGGACTAATTCTGCTGCGTGAGAAATCGATCCTGCGGAGTTGAGGGTTCCATCCACATTGTACACCGGAATGGGATGTCAAAGGTTAAACAGGGGAATATTGTTTGCTTCTGCCCATTGGCGGTCAATGAAGATGGCGTTAGCACCTGAGTCCAGAAGCGCTTTAAGGTTTACATAATTTCCACATCGCTCCCATGGGCAGATTCTTATCTCCATGAGGATTTCCCACTCTGGGTGTGTGGTGTGGATGTAGGCTTCGTCGGGTATTCCCGTATTTTTGGTTTTTGTATTTTGAGCCAAATTAAGCCCAGGTGTATCGTCCCTGGCGAGCTCCGAAGGAGGCCCGGCTGACGGCAAAGGTGGTGAATAATTATCTGCAGAATCCTCGTCATCTACGATTTCTTCTACAGAGAGGGGGGAGAATCTGTTAATATTAGTTTGGCCCTGAACCTTCCCAGTAAGGTTCGGGCCTAAACTTTTTCCGATTTATTCTTCAAATTTTCGTAATCACGGAACCAAGCCCGCGCTTCTTCGAAGTCCATTCCTTGTATGGATCTTCGGAAGTCTCGTCCTTTGCCCTTATCTTGGGCCTTGGCCTCGGCGGCTTTTACACTGGGTGTCTTCACTTCGGTGCTTTTATCGTCATCCCAGGACGTGTGGACGTCGTCGTCCTTTGTGGCACGCACATTGCGGCCGTTTCCTTTGCTGTGCCTAGCGCAGTCCTTCTTGTGTCCTCCGCCCAGGAACTTGCATTCCAGGCATTGGATCTTGGGTTTCGGGCAATCTTTCAAGAAGTGCCCTTCTTTGCCACAGTTGTAGCATTTTGTCGACCGGGTTTGGACCGCGTCGATATCCATGGCATTGGGGTCCCGGGTTTTGCCGGCGGCCCTGTTTGCCGTTCCTTTCCTTATATAGTCGAACAGGTTCTTACGCTGTCCGAGTTCTTGGAGATCGTGCTTCATTGTGGCAAGATCTGCATATCTCCCTTTTTCCATAACCAGTCGACCGAGGAGAGTGCGGTCGGCGGTCTGCTCCATTATCTCCAGGAGCCTTTCTTCGGTGTACCCTGCCTGCAGGGCATGTGTCTCAAATTTGGTCAAGTAAGTCTTGACCGTCATAGAGTCTCCTTTGAGGGCGGCCAGCGCCTTCCGGTTCCACTCTTGCTCGTTAGCATAGCGGAATTGATTTATTATCTTTGTGGACATTTCTGCCCACGTAATCTGTGTGCCACCCATGATGGTGTTTAGGTGGGCACGTGCGAACTCGCCGGCCCCTTTCGTCATGCGGGAGAGAACCGCCTTGACCGCCGTATCTCCGTGGAGTACGCAGGTGTTCTCTTGCTGCCACATTTGGACTTTCGTCCACCATTCTTCGAAGGTCTTCCCCTTGGTTCCATCGAACTCGCCGGGGTCCTTCACGATCTTAGATAGCCGGTCATTTAAAGCTGCCGGCGGGGGAGGAGGGGCTGCTGGCCCTTGTGGTTGTCGTTGTAAAAGGAGGGCAATCTGTGCCTCCGCATCATGTAATTGTTGCTCTAGGGCGGCCATGCCCTGAGCCATTGTGTTGGTGTGGTCCTGCCACCATAATCGTTGCCTTTCTGTGTCCTCGAGGTGTCCTCGGAGGGCGTTGGAGAAGGGTTGCCACCCGTCAGTGGCGGCGAGGATATTGAGGGTGTCGGTAAGCGCCTCAGGGAGTTGGATGTGAGCCATTTCATTTTGGCAATGTCAAAAAAAATGGATATATTCAAAGGGTATGTAAAGTTTAAAGATATTGCTTCGGCTTGTGAAGCGAGCGTCTTGGATGGAGATTAATTCTTGTAATTCCGTCGGGGAGTGGTCAGTCTTCTCGCACGATCCTTTCTCGGCGGAAGGGTTTGAAGGGCACGCATCTTCGTGCTACTTGGGGACGGGGTTCCGCGGGACCTTCTATCTGTGGCTTCTTTGCTACTAACTTCGGAGCTTCCTCTAACTCCGGGGTCTCTCTCTCTCGTTTAATACCTAACGCGCTGGTACCTTTCAAGGGTAACAGTTGAGACGGTCCAGCGGCGGACGGGGTCTGCTGGTGTGAGGTGGTAACGGGTACGTAAGGGGGGAGGGGCGGTGCGTCGTTGGGGTCTAGATACTCATAGGGAACTTCTCCCAGTTCTGGCATTTCGCTTATGATCGATTGCTGGTCGATCAGGGCGGGGGGGTTGATCTGCATGTTCTCTAGGAAGCGCGGATCTCCGGACCTTGCGTATAAAGCGAAGGCCGGCTCGTTGGACGGCACGTAGGATAGATCTTCCCAAAGACAGGGCGTAAGATCTCGGCTAAGCTCCCTCAAGAAGCTTGTGAAGGGAGAGCGGGGTGGGAGCGGCGGAGCGGGGCTCCAATCTGAGAAAGGTGTGAGAGAGGGGGATGGCGTATGCTCTTCAAGCGACTGTTCCCGATCAACAGTTGATGTGGCAAACACGTTCCTGTCGTTCTCCTCAGAGACCACTTGATACAACCCTAAACCATCAAGGTCTTAGGCTACCCCTTATGTGAACGTCAACCAACACCAGGGAGTCTTGTGGAGAGAGGAGGTGTTGGAATCAAGGCTGGGCAGGCTTAGGGAGGTCCAAACCCAAGTGAACTTGACTGGAGGACGTCCAGTGCAAGCCCCTTGGCTTATATACACACATTCTATGTATGTACATGTAATGCTCTGATCTACAGATGCAGGACCGTATAAAGAAAGGAAGTCCATACCCTATACCCTGCATAGGAATGTACCATAGGAGGATAAATTAGGCATGAGGAGTCCGCATGTAAACCAGTGCATGCTTCCATAGCATGAGGCGCCATCACCATCAAGGGGGTGGCAGAATGGAAGACATAATGTGAAACATACCAGTGTTTCGGGTATCACAGAAGAGAAGCATAGAGAAGCA